>CAWUFW010022305.1:0-98614 GCA_963921515.1 Calotriton arnoldi | reverse complement strand
ATCATCCCCTTTGGTACCACTTTCTAAAAGTGGCATTTTCAAACACAGAATTTAAAAACCACCTTCACCAAAAGGTGCGTTAATAAATTCTGAGTTCAGAGAGCCTAAACTCCATTTCTCCATCTTGTCCCTATGGAAAGTTATACTTGTAAGATGTTAAAAAGCAACTCCCATGTTAGCCTACAGGATGGATAGCCTTTCAATACTGACAAACGAAATACGCAGTATTTCACTAACAGGACATGTAACACACACCAGTACACGTCCTACCTTTCACATA
The DNA here is from genome assembly GCA_963921515.1 of Calotriton arnoldi. Classification (NCBI taxonomy): domain Eukaryota; kingdom Metazoa; phylum Chordata; class Amphibia; order Caudata; family Salamandridae; genus Calotriton; species Calotriton arnoldi. The sequence continues at coordinate 98,334 of CAWUFW010022305.1, read as the reverse complement.
CACTGCACCCTACCCATGGGGGTACCTTGAGCCTACCTAAGGGGTGCCTTACATGTAAGAAAAGGGAAGGTTAGGGCCTGGCAAGTGGGTGCACTTACCAGGTCAACATGGCAGTTTACAACTGTGTGCACAGACACTGCAGCGGCAGGTCTGAGATACATTTACAGGGCTACTCATGTGGGTGGCACAACCAGTGCTGCAAGCCCACTAGTAGCATTTGATTTACAGGCCCTGGCATACATTGTGCACTTTGCTAGGAGCTTACCAGTAAATCAAATATGCCAATCCTGGCTAACCAATCATAATTACAATTTACACAGAGAGCAGATGCACTTTAGCACTGGTCAGTAGTGGTAAAGTGCCCAAAATCCTATAGCCAACAAAAACAGGAGTACTTCTGTGGGTGAGGATGTATTACTTTTTTTATTAAACCAGTAACTATATGTACTTAGGGCTAGATTTATCAAAGTGTTGCATTGCACTTGTGTCACACACGTAACACAGGGGCAACGCAACACTAAAGTCAGATTTACCGAGTCACTCAAGGCCTCCTTGTATGGCCCTGTGGTGCTTGGTAAATCTGGAGTAACGCAAGGCAGCGCATTCCCAGTTTTACCATGAGTGGTAGACCTGGGAATGTGTCAAAATGTGGGTTCCGGGGGAAGCAAAGGCGCCGGCTAGTCTTCCCCCGGGAAACTTTGCGGGGTTTGATGACAGGGCAGGATAGGATTGGTGGATTGCAGGCGGGGTGGAGTTTGGGGGTACACAATATAAGGAGTCAGGAGAGGGGGTTTCAGCCTCTTTCTGACTCCTCGCACTATCAGGGGGAAAAACGTTTGTTGGTGAGGGCCTAGCTGAGGCGAATGTGGGAAAGAAAAAGTGTCTGTTTTGCAGCAGTAAGGAAGGGACAGAACAGGTGATACTGTCCTGTATCCCCTGTGCACCCTCGGATAAGCGGGCCCTTGGTGGGCTGCTGGGGGGTTTTCAGTTCATTTTTTTTTTTGTTTTGTTTTTTTCGTGTCGGGATAATTTTCCTATTGGGTGCATAGGCCGACGAGGAGGCCTGCGGTCAGTTCGGAGCCTGTGGCAAGGGGCAGTGGGATGTACTGTCGGTGCTGCACTGTGTTGCATCAAACCCCGCGAAGTTTCCCGGGGGAAGACTAGACTGCGCCTTTGCTTCCCCCGGGACCCACATTGGCATTAAGTAATAAAGGTAGTTTGAAAAATTCAGGGGCATATCATCAAGACACATATCGCCGCTTTTTCGGCACATAGCGCCGAAAAAGCGGCGATTCAAATATCGCACAATCATCAAGGCGGCGCTAACACGCATTAGCGCATGTTAGCTGCCGTTTTCCGAACGCCTCGCCTTGCATCGCTAATTAGATGCAAAGTAGGCGTTCCTCACATAGAATCCATGTAAAACATCGCTGACACAGCATCGCGATATTAACAAGGATGCCCCAGAGCCGCAAAGCGCCGATAATAGTTGCGCTAATGCCCCTTAACGCTGGATCCAAACGTCTGGTATTTTCTTGACTACCCTATGTGTACTATTGGAGGTGGATTCTAGGGTTGAGGCCACAGGGCCCTATCAGCAAGCTCATCTCCAATTCTGCTGGATTATCGCTGGTTTTCCAGCGATGTTGCCCCATATTGCCGGCTATCGCTGGGAATATTATCGCCAAAGCGCTAAGCGTTGTTGATACAGCGCTAGCCTGGCGATAATATCCTGCGATAGCTGGCGTTAGTGCAAAACGCGCTAAGCGCGTTCATCGCGGAGGCTTGCTAATATGCCCCTCAGTTTGCAAGCCTTTCCTGAACCAAATTTAGGTTGCACCCGCATGCGAACTGGAGGCAGTGGCATAATACAAGTGGTAGGGCTGTGTGCAGAACCTGGTGACTCCCCCAGCTCACAGATATATATGCACAGGCTTTCAGTTTAAAGGTCGCCCCCCCGAGGCTGCAGGAACCTGCGTTACACCTCTCATTGAGGGCTAGTCCTTTCCCTAGTCCACTCTAGGAAGAGGGGCGATCTACCAGCAGATCTGATGCACCAAAATTAAGATTCCGCGTGCATGATTGGATTTAAAGAGAAAGACTTCACATCGGCGCTTTTACACGGTCAGGGAGTAGAATGCATGTCATGTGGACAGAGGAGCTGTTCTTTTTAAGGAGTTTTATTTAGCGCGAACTTGACCCGAAAGTATCGGGTATCAGAGCGCTTTACATAGCACCAGTTGCGTTACATGAGGACACATTCATTTTTTTTTTTGTTAGGCACAGGGGGGCAGATTTACGTTGAACTAACGCAGCGCGGTGCAGCAAGTCATTTTGCTGCGCTGCGCTGCGTTAGTTCTGAAGCACAGGGATGCGACATATTTACAACAATATGTCGCATCTCTGTCCTTCCCCCTGCGCTGGCGCACAAATTGCAGCCATGACGCCGGCGCAGGCACCCTTGCACCATGGTGCAAGGATGCTCTGCGTCGTGGGAGATTGTTTTTGTGCAAGAAGGTGCCCCTTCCTGCACAAAAACAATCACTACAACCATTTTCCTCTTTCAATGCGTGCTGCAGAATGCAGCACGCATTGAAAGAGGAAAAAACGAGGAGAAATGAAAACATTTCTCCTCGGTGCGCCTCGCTACGCCACCTCTAGGGTGGCGTTTCTCGTAATTCTGGAGATGTGTCTTGTTCCATGAGTGTTGTGTGGGAACACCCACAGCAACACCCATGGAACGCCCCTTCACCGCAAAGTGCTGCGTGTGAAGGGGCCGTATTTACAAGGAGAGGAAAAGTCACGCAGGGTGGCTTTTCCTCTCCTTGTAAATATGGAGCAGCCCCCTGCGCCACCAGTATGTCAGGAAAAGTGACGTACTGGTGGCGCAGTGGGCTCGTAAATCTGCCCCATGGAGATTAAGTAATTTGCACAGTATCACAGGATGTTCAGCGTCATTGCTGCGACTCGAACCCAGTTCCCCAGATTCGAGGTCGACCGCCCTAGCCGTTAGGCCAACTCCTCTCCCCTTCTTGGATGACTTCCCTTGTCCACGGGACTTAAAGTGCGCCTAAACAAGCTGCAGGCTCCCCAGGGGCAGGTGATCACGTGACAAGCCTGAGCTGCAAACACCGTCCACAAACAAAAGAGGGGATTATGTTACATTTGTAAAACTGATCGCCGAAAGCACAGGTGGGTCTGGTGTACAAATTATGATGATCCATTGCACTTCGGCGGATCAGACCCTTGCACTGTGTCTACACACTCGAGTATTCCTGTCATTGGCAGATGACAGCGCCAACAGTGAGCATGTGTCTTTCGAGCAGCGGAAGAGTGGGGCTTCTTATCGGGCATCTAGGGTTCTGCTTGGGGTTTCTTTTGTATTATGACAGTGGACGTTTGAGGCAAGTATTCTTGAACGTTGGACACTACTCCATAGGGCCTGTACTGGTATAATATTGGTAATTTTCTTGGCATAATGGAGGCACTTGTGGAGGTGTGCTAAACTTTTCTTTGCTTAATCGTTGCCCTGGCCTACTTTTCAGAGTGTTTATTATACAGTATAGATAGCCTAACAACCAATGACTCGTGGCTGTATCAATGGGTTCGTATTGATGCTTTACAAAGAATGATCTGTGGTCTAGTTTGGATCAGGTCCACTCAGCACTATAATGGCAGTGTTCGCCTGACGTGTGTACGTTTTTTTGGGCCTTTGCAAGCAGCGTCAAAAGCAGTGACCTGGTGTCACAAGGGTTTGTGGTGTCGGGGCCTGAGTATGGCGAGTGCATTCCATGCTGGTAGAGGCTGTAGGGCCTACCTAGTGCAAACTGGTGCCTCCCCCCCCACACCCCCCCTCTTCACCGGGGGATGTTTTGGGCTTTTCGCCACAAAGACTGGCCTGGGGTAAGAAGGCAGAGCCTGTCAGATACAAACACGCAGGAGAGGCACGGCTCAAGGGCCTTGGGGATGATGGCATCGTGCAGCTGAGCGAGGGCTTTCATTCAGACTTGGGGGGAGGTCACAAGGATGCCAGGGCTCCAAGCGAGCTGGGGGCCGAGACTAGGCCATAAGGGCGCAGAGGCCCATGTGGGGGCCAGGGCGGCTCGTGGGCCTGGTGGTGCGGGAAGCCCGCCTGTTTGGGGCAGCCAGGTGGTGGATGTAAGGGGGTATGCCCGCAGAAGAGGCGGGCAGGTGGCTGGAGACACCAGCAGGCGCATGACCACTCCAGGAAGTTGTTCAGAAGAACTAAGGGCGTCTATGACGGTGTTCCCTACATCGTGGGATCGTCGACCAATACCCCAACTGCACTACCCACCTCGGGTTTGGGGTGGTGCATGGTGTGACGAATGCTGTTATGTCCGGGCCGTGGATGTCTGCTGTGAATGCTGGGGTGCATGAGTAGGACTGTGTGTCAAGGGATGGAATAAGTGAGATGTTGAAAGGCACAGGGACGTGAGTGTGGGGCTGCCTGGGGTGGGAGGCCCTGCGGGAGGCAGGGCAATTCGACACGTCTGTTGGTGTCTTTACAGAAAGCAAATGCAGGAGGAGGAGGCAACACCCGGCAGCAGAAGGAGGCTCGCAGTGGAAGTCACAAGCAGAATGGACATTGGACTTTTTTATCGCAGGTGAGAAAGGCTGGTGGTCAGTATGATATGCACAGGATGTTGGGGCCTATTGAGTACGCAGTTAACTCAATTGGGGTTGATCAGGTAATGGAAGGTGTGGGAGAGGAAATTGAAAGGTGGAAACGGGGAGGCCAGAAACATGGCTCCTCTACATTGAGCTAAGCGAGGCCCCTGGGGGTCTCCTGCACAGGACAAGATTTGGTACTGAACTAACTATGGAATCAGGAATGCAAGAATGGTAGTTTTCAATACCTTGCATTGGTGTAAGGGGGAAGTGCTGGAGTAAGGGTTTTCTGTTTTTCTGCCGGCGTCTATGGTGAGAGGTATCCAGACAGTGGGTTACATCGATGTTGACTTGTTGTGGGCCTGGTTATCAAGCTACGGCCTCGATCGATACGGCGAGTGCCTTCATATTACAGGTATGACCTATCAACCCCGGCCTGCACAACAAGGGCCAAGTATGCTGTTGGTAACGCAAGTGCATTTCAGGGGCCACGTTTGGCTCACGGGTCGGGAGGGATGTGGGGGACAGGATAAACATGAACAGAGAAATTTTGGGAAAATATATTTATTCGGAGTTATGAATCAGTGGATGGCCACGAGACAATCTTCGGACTCAACCCAGGCGGGAAGGCCTTGTCTATTATAGTTAAGACTTTCAAGCCTGCCCCGCCCAACGAGGACAACCCTAAGAAAACTATGGGGGAGATTTACTAAGATTTTGCGCCGTGCTTGCGTCACAAAAGTGACGCAAACCGGCGCAAAATCTGTTTTTCCTAATGAACTTTCCAGCGCTAAACTTGTTTAGCGCTGGAAATAACGTAAAAGTAATGCGAAGCAGTGCATTGCGCTGCTTCGCATTACTTTGCGCCGTGGGGGCGTGCCAAGGGTGGTGCATGGGCGTTCTCATGCAACCACCCAAGCTTTCTTACGCTAAACCCAATTTACTAAAAACAGTAGATTGAGTTTAGCGTGAGAAAGCTGCGTGCTTTTCAACTAGGCACAAGGAAGGAGAAATGCTTTAATTTCTCCTTCCTTTTCCGACTTTGCATGCGTGTTGCACTGTGCAGCAGGCATACAAAGTGGGAAAAGCTTTCCCTCGTGTCTAGCATAGTATTTTGTACAGGAAGGGTAGCCTTCCTGTACAAAACCTATGCTACACTCATGCACACACCCTAGCGCTACAGCGCTAAGGTGTGTGCATGGCGCACGGCTGCTGAAATCAGCGCCGGCGCAAGGGAAAGGGGAGGAGAGAGCCATATCTTTGAAGATATGGCGCTCCCCTGCTCCTTCCCTGTCGTGCAACGCAGCGCAGCCTCGCGGGGGGCTGCGCAGTGTTGCGCGACTTCTTGATAAATCTCCCCCTTTGTATGTTACTGGACCCGCAGGATGAGGCCCTTGGGCAATCAGTGCAGCCGGAATGAATGTACTTACTTCTAAATGGGTCTCAGGATTGTCTGATCATGTTCACCTCACTTGAACGGGAGGGTGAGCCTCAGTATAGCTTGACCTGATGAAACCTGATTCGCCACAGCGAGTGGGCGGATTTATGCCATTTCTGGGATTCAGTTCATGTCAGTTATGTGCAGCAACAGCGGCTGCATGACTGGGAGGGCGCTGGTCTTCGATTCGCACCCCTGCCCGCTCAACGAGGGACAGGTGCAATGATGTAAAATATGCATTTCAGGGGCTATGCTTGGCTCAGGTGTGGTGGGGAATGTGGAGCCAGGGTATGTGTGTCCATATACATGGAAGGGACTGCTTCGAAGAAAACATGGGCCTTGATCCATACGGCGAGGGCCTTCCTGTTACGGATGGACATTTCAGCACTGTTCCACCATTGGGTGGCAGTACTCCACCGGGCAGTGGCAGTAATCAGGGACTGCCTCCATCGGTATAGTGCCAGCAAATGTGGCTGCGTGCTTGGGATGGAGTTGGTCATAGATTCACGGGATTCATGGGGACCGAAAGGGGATCAGGTTGCCGCTGGGTGGGGGAAGAGAGATGGAGGTTTCATAGCTCACGCTAATATTTCCTTTCTTCGTAGAGTGTGAGCAGTCTCGGGAACCATGGGATGGTGATTTGGATGGTGGGGACAGCTGTTGTTCTCTGGGATACTAAGAACGGTATGGCACCGTTCGACGGAATTTTGGAAGGCCAAGTAACGGACATGACGTGCCCTGGTGGGGAATTCCTGGGTGGAGATCGTGTTTGTTTTGCCGGTTTGTGTGACCATGGTGCATGAAAAGGGATGACCAGACATGCTCGTGATAAATTTGAGGGGATGAAGGATTTAGGCCAGTGTTCAGGGCGAGCAGAAATGCAACTCGGGGATGAGTGATGTGTTGTTATTCACATGGAAGCTGGCGGGGACTTGCTTGGTTGGCCTGCATTGGTTCCTTTGCTGAGATGGATGGGAGGCGATTACATATGCGCCCAGTGAGGCCATGAGGACGATCTATTGAGCACTGAGATTTTGGCCTGGACAGGGACATTATGGTGGCAGGCTATATGGGGTAGTAGAGGGGAAAATGGGACTGTTTTGTTACAGTAGGGTATACCTCTCTGATCTGGGGCACCGTTCACCATCTGTGGGGACTGAGGGACCTATTGGGAGAAATCAATGAGAAGTTGGTGATGACGGGGAGCGCAGGGCGCGGTGTTACGGTAGGTTTGGGGTGGGGCAGGAAAACGCCCTCTGGGGTTTTCCTGGGTGGTGGTAGTTGGGGGGATGGAGAGTTAGATGCAGGCTATCCACCCCTCGGGGAGGGGGGAGTGAGGATATGCGAATGAAGACGGTGTGCGGGATGCCTGGTACAGGACAAGGAGGCTTCATTGGAGGATGCTAGGTTAAAAGAAGTGTGAAAGAGACTGGGAATGGATGGAGGTTATTGAAAGAAAGGTGAAAGGAGGAGTGAAGCAAGATGGGGTGCTGAGGTGAAAGCTGGGGTTGAAGAGAGAATGGTGGGAAGAAAGGGTTTACGTTTAAAGATGTTTTGATAATTATGATAAATTGTTGAAGTGTTTTAATGTATGCAATCCTGTCCTAATAAATGGCCTTTTACACATCATGGAGTGCAGAGTCTGATTACCTTGCGATGCTTAATGAGGAGAAAACCTCAGAGGATTGTTTTTGTGCAGGAAAGTGTCAATTCCTGCACAAAAACAATCCTGCCGGCAACGCAGGCACCTTTACGCCATGACTTAAAGGTGCCTGTTTTTGAGCTAGGCAACCAAAAGTGCATTAGCTCAAGAAGACAGGAGTGCACCATATAATCTTAAATATGGTGCATTCCTGCCCTCTCCCTTTCACGCAGCACAGCAAGGTGTCTTGTTCTGTTGCATGAAATATTGAGAAATCTGCCCCTCAGTTTCCAAACCAAACAATGAACATGTTGAGTTAAACGCTCTTAGTGAAATGAGAACGACAAGCAGCGGTGGTTTCTCCACAAGGGCGAGGGAGCGTTGCACCCCCCACGGCCCCGGCCCGCCTGCTGCGAGCTACCCGTGAAAAAATGGCAATGAAATAAATTATTTCATGGCCATTTTATTTTTTCAATGTAAGCGTTGCACGCAGTGCCCTAAGCCAAGAAATGGGCGTGTCCTCAGCTGCCGATTGGCAGCATAGAGGATTGGAACACTGATCAGATGCTCCAAAGTGCGCATGTCAGTTTGGTCGTCCATCTTGCAACGGCCAGAGTGACATGCGCACTTTGCAGCTCTCCACTCAGCTGTCATAGACAGCTGGGTGGCAAGCAAACATAGGTCTCCAGGGCCTAAAGGAGCGTCCAACCAACCCGTTCCATCCAATCCTGGTGCTTCTCTCAACAGCATGAAAGCAGCGCCAGGATTGGTTAGGGGAGCTACACAGCAAACTGCAGTTTTTACCGAGGAGGACCGGATGATGTGTGGCAGTCAGTAAGTACTGTTTATGTAACTTTTATTTATTTAAAATGTTAGTGTTATTTTGGGAGGAGAGAGGGGTTGCTTTATTATAGGCATTTGGAGGGAGGGAGTGTTTTATTTTGGGCCTTTGGGAGGGAGTGTTTAATTATGGGCTTTTGGAGCGAGGAGGTGCTTTATTTTGTTTTTTGGGGAAGTGGTGGGGCACTTCGCTTGTCTCACCAGTTTCAAAGGTTGCCAGCCACCACTGACGACAAGAAAAACTGACACAGACATAGCAGACCCAAATCAGGGCCCCCTGACCCAAATACCAGGCTAAGAATACATTTGGAAGATGTCACACCACAAACACCTTCCTTCAAGCTACGTTCCTCTCAGTCCCAACAGGCCTGATAGTTCTCCCTAGGAACTCATGACCACGGTCATGTACAACACCACGGCCTAATGTCCTGCACTGGGATCACTTATTTTAAATGCATTTTCACTGCACGCGCTCTTCTTTGTCGCTGCTACAAGAAGCCTTGATGGTAGATTTGTCAGAAAGGTGCATGTAGGCAGAGTTCCGTGTTTCCTGGCCTTGCATTTTACAAATCATTTTATCCAGTGACTGACGGCTCTATGTACTAAGCCCAAGTCACAAATTGAGGTGGGTGCGCCAGCAAATTAATAGGGCGAGTCAAGCCACAGCCGAGTCAAGGGTCTGTTCTGAATTGTCTCTAAGATTTCATGCCTGAGCCAAGCCATGAAAACATTTGGAATGTACATCGTGCAACAGAATGTAAAATTAGGATACAGGCTCTTCAACATTTAAAAAATAGTATTTCCTTAACATGCAGAAGCGTTTCCCCTTAGTACATCAGGTTATATCACTGCATAGAGAGACATTTAATAAAGATGTATTTTAAACATGAACTTAGAAAAATTAATTGCCCTACGACAATGCTATAAGTGAACTAAGAGGCAAGTGAGTAGTCATGTAAACCCTAAGCATCACCAAGATTCTTATAATAGATGGAGCAACAATATAGTCTATTAAATCAAACGTAAGAGGTGCTTGTACAGTGCAGATCCTGGACTCAAGTATTTAAGAATGCTTTCATATGTTATAATAAAGAAAAGGAGGCTCTGTGAAATTAAATGTTTGCCTAGGCTCACACAATTTGGGCACGTAGGGAAGCCAGTATTGATTCCAAGCTATCTGGTTTCACATTTTGAAGTTCAGCCACCAGATGGTATCTCTGGCTCGGTTTCTCTTTCCTAAAGGTCACTGTTTTGCCTTTTATTCCAGGCGCACAACAAGACAAACTGACACAGACATTGTGGACCCAACTCAGGGCCCCGAGACCCAACTAACCAAGAATGCATTTATTTGGGGGGCATGGCTCACCCCACCCCTCCGAACCTACACCACTGGGTTAACCTTGGGCCACGCACAGTGAACTTTGGGGGGTTGTGGACAGGGCCCTGGGTGCAACAGTATGGCCGAAGGCAATAGACTCTGGTGAGAGGGTCACTGGGAGCAGGATGTGACAATAAGCAATAGCATGTCAATGGGGATGTGACATTTAATGTAATAAGTGATGTCAGGGAGTGTGTAGTTTGTGAAGTTTATGATGTCCTGTGTGAGATCATGAACAGCACATGGCAGGTGTGTAAGATTTAGGTTTGTATCATAGATACTACATGTCAACAACTCTGTTTTAACTCAGTTGTGACATCCAACTACTTCAAACACAACCTTAACTTAATCTTTACAATGGGCTTGCTATGGTTTCCAAATGATAAACCATACTTTGTGCCCCCCTAAACTATAGCCTACTGCATTCAGCCTTGCACAAAGGGCACCGAGTCCACAATATGGCCTTTGGCCAAGTCATGCGCATATTCTCTGCGTAACGTGATTCCCCTGGGACTGAGAGACTAGACAGGTAGAGCAGAGCATGGCTGTCATGGCTGGCGCTCACTTCTGCTCTCGAACCCAGTTCACATGGCATGGCACATGGCTAAACAGCTGGCATTGGGAGCAGAGCAGGCCTGTCACCATGCCCAGCGCCCAGTGCATCTAAAATCAAACTCAATGTATGCGGCCTTTGGCTTTGTGTATGCCGTTCATGGCCTTGTCCTGTGCCTGCCACTCTTGCCTCAGAACCCTCTGTATAAGGTGGAAGGAAGACAGAAGGCAGACACTTGATGCAGGGCCTGTTTGTCAGTCCAGTCCTCATGCCCAGAGATCCAGTTCTTGTATCCCCATAAGCACTGCATGTGGCCTGCAGGTCTGTGTAGTGGGCCCTGGACTCTTTTCTCAGAGACAAACACAATTAGAAAACAAAAACGAAGTTTAGTATAGAAATCTTGATTTCCAAATATATATTTTCTACGGTTAAAGAGCAGCTTCCATTAAAAATGTAGATTATTGATTTTCTTATAACTTTGGTACCATTTGATAAATCCACACGAAATTGGGCAAACACATAGCTTACCCAGACTAGTTTTGGTATGACACATGTGTGTATATTTGTCAAGGGGATCGAAAGGAAAATGGGAGGCAAAAAAAGCGTCAATTTGCAAATATCATTAGCGCTGTTTGCAAGGTGAACTTTGGTAGACAGCAGGTTTAGGCACCTTTTGGTATAAGTTCCATACAGATCCATCGAGGCAGAGGCAAATTAAAGTGGAGTCAAAAAGTTGGTAGTCGTGCGTTCAGCTTTGCTTAGTTGTGGCCAGTTTTTAACAGAGCCTATGGATAAAAAGGGGTTAAAAATAGTGTTTTCGATTTTAAGTTCAAGGTGAATTTTGGATTCAGTCACCCCGAATCCACAGAGCCAGTTGTGCATGGCCTTAGGCTTGAAGCAGTTGGGGTCAGATGTACAAAGCTTTTTGAGGTCGCAAACGGCCCGATTCACAGAATCAGGTTGTTTGTGACCTCAAAAAAAGCATTTTTTAATGTACAAAGGCCCAATTTGCGATTCAGTAACCTATTACCGAATCGCAAATTAGGTTTGCGATTCAGTCTTAGGAAGGAGCGTGTTTAGCGCGTCCCTTTCTAATATCGAATCACAGTGGTATGTGTGAAATGCGGTCGCAAAACATTCACATTTTACCACCTAATTCAAGTAGGCAGTAACCCATTCGCAAATGGGAAGGGGACTCAAAGGGACCTGTTTCCCTTGGGGAATCTTTGTAAAAACATTTTTTCAGAGCAGGCAGTGGTCTCACGGACCACTACCTTCTCTTAAAAAATGAAAAGAAAACTTTCCATTTTCTTTTGAAACGCATCCCGTTTTCCTTTAAGTAAAATGGGCTGCTATTAAAAAAAAAACATTGCTTTATTGAAAAGCAATTACAGACATGGTGGTCTGCTGACCCCAGCAGGCCACCATCCCAGTGATTTTGCAGCTTCCAATGGGTCGCAAACCAAGACCTACCTCATGAATATTAATGAGGTAGGTCTATTTGTGACCCACTGGGATCGGAGAAAGTGCAAATCACACTTTCGTACATTGGTGTTTGCGATTACCAAATAGCGATTCACAAAAATCCGCTATTTGGTCATCGCATACCTTTTCCTACATACATCTGGCTCATGGTTCTTCAAAAGGCATGGCCAGAATTACTCTGATCTGAGTTCACACTGTGCTGAAGGTCATGCGGGCTTAGTGGATACATGATTTTGGGGGTTCGTGAAAAAAAACAAGGCAGCCGCACATGGTCAAATAGTGTTTGCGGGTGTCCTAAAATGCTTACCTCAATAACCAGCTGAGGGCAGTCAGAGTCATTAAATGTGTCTACATTGATGTGCGTGAAATCATGAACAGCCCACGGTGGGAGTGGGTTCTGGGTTACGCAGCTTGCAATAGCCAACAAGGGTCAATGGGCCCGATTCACAGAACTAATCTGAGATAAAATCCTAAACTTACTACTTTTGGTATTCACAGAAGGCATTTAGTAGTAGTAAAGTTAGGATTTTGTCTTAAGTTTGACTTAAGACAAACTTAAGACAGACTTAAGACAGACTTAAGACAAACTTAAGACAAACTTAAGACAGACTTAAGACAAACTTAAGACAAACTTAAGACAAAATCCTAACTTTACTACTACTAAATGCCTTCTGTGAATACCAAAAGTAGTAAGTTTAGGATTTTGTCTCAGATTAGTTCTGTGAATCTGGCCCAATGTATTTTAAGGTTTGCATTGCAACCATAGCAACCTTTAGCTGTCTTCTTAAGAAGGGAAAATACCAATACTTACGATAGAAATGGAGGTTGTATTATAAACAGCACGCAAAATACAACACAGTAATGAAACAATAGAGTGACAAAACCAGGGCCCCTGAGTATAAGCACTGTACCTGTCTGCAACCACACACAATGGAATACGCCGGAAAACGAGAAAATAGAGCACAGCAAAAATGCAGTTACTGTAACGATGGAATGGTTCAGGCAATGTTTGCAAGCAAATACCCTCACAATAACAGATCCATGAAACAACGCTGTAAAATGTTGGATCGAAAGCCTCCGCTTCATAACTCAATTATGACTCGCAAACCTTTACTATTTAAGATCGCAGACACCGTGAACAAAAAGAAACAAACAGAAACACAGAGGCAATCATGATACAGTACAAGAGTAACCTAGAAGGGAAACCGGAAGTGTCTTGGGTGAGGGAAAGTGAGTTCCAGAGACTGGGAAGATAAGCCTATCTCCTGAGTTAGGGTTAGGTGGTGTTTGTCGTTCAAATGAAATGTTGTTTTTTGTTGTTGGTGTCTACCGCAAGTCTGAAATGCTCGCAGTTTGGCCACTTTCTGTGACCTTGTTTATGCTGCATGCTTTGTTATGGAAGCTAGAGAAAGAAACAAGGGGTTCATTTGGAGACAAAAATTACTTAAACACACCAGCAGGTCCTGCTTGTAGCAGACAACCAGTGCTGGGATATTGGGCCGAGCTGCAGTGAATTACACACATCATAAACGAACAAGGTAAATATGGAAGCATGCAGTGTTCTATCTACTTCATGAGAAGAAGCAGTGCTGGAAGACGACCCCCCCCCCCCACAAGGAAGGAGTGCACTAGATCTCGTCAACAAGAGTTTCGAGCAGGTGTTGAAAATGCTGCAGGTGTTTACGAATCTTCATGTCATTTCTAGAATTCCCGATGGCAGATGTGTCAGTGCTACATCTGTATTCCGAAAGGCACTGCCAGTTGAATGCAGTAAAACGCGTGTTTGTGCTCTGGTCTCATTTCCAGATGTGGAGGGCGTTATTGGCTACTGGTGAGTATACATGCACATGTATGGACTGAAGACATATCATGGACAGAGCCAAGCGCCTGTTTTTTTTTTTTGCATTTGAGGTGTGTAACGTTAATACATATAGCACGTACAGGTGGTCGCCTCTTTTCGTATAATGCAGCTAGGATGTGCAATCTTCTCCCCCTTGACATGCGATGTGAGACCAATCATTTGGTCTTCCGGAAACGCATAAAAACGTTTCTGTTTCCATAAATTTTGCACCTAGTTCATGAGCGGTTGCCTCTAGCGCTGCGATGCCTTCGGGTAACCATGCGCTCTACAAATGTTTACTTACTTACTTACTTACTTCTCCAAGTTAATGCATGAACTGCAGATAGCACAAGTCAGAAATATAGGGGCATATTATCAAGGAATAGCGATATTTATCGCTAACCGCGCTTAGCGCGAATTTTTTTAACGCCGCCTATTGCTGGAAAATATCGCTGAGATAACACCCTATTAACAAGGTTTATCTCCATAGTGATAAAATTTCCAGCAATAGCGGCAAAATGTGAGAATATCGCTGGAAAAGCAGCGATATTCTCGCATTAACGCAAGGATGGATTCAGCCTGACAATCCACCTCCTATACTTTAAACAGGTAAGTCATCCTCAGTAGCAGGTGTTAAAATCTAGCGATAAACGCGCTTAGCGCGATTTATTTTATCGCTTCGCCTGCCTTGTTAATAGGGGTTAGTTGTGTTAGCGACTGTTTACAGTCGCTTTTAGTGGGAACGCCTACCTTGCATGTCATTAGCGATAATTATCGCTGACATGCAAGGCGATGTAAAACCCGGCCGCTAACGCCTGAAAGCTGTCGCTAACGCCTGTTAGCGACAGCTTGCTAATAGGGCGTTAAAAATATCGCCGCTTTAGCGGCAAAAAGTGCCGCCAAAGCGGCGATAAAGCCCTTGATAATATGCCCCATAGAGTGTTATATGTATGAAATGTAGACACCTCAGGCGCAAGAAAAGAGGTGCTCAGCTCTGCCCTGAGGCTCGTAGCTCTTCATGATATGGCCTCTTGGTGCTGCAAAAGCATGGAACAGCCTTCCCCTCCACCTCAGAAGTGCCACTGAGCTCCTTTCCTTTAGAAGGGGGCTGAAAACCTGGCTTTTCCCCTGAATCCATCCCTCATCCAGCAACCAAGTTGGCAACTCTTAGCGCCAGGACACCTTAGGGTAGCAGTGCGCTTTACAAGCCTTATTAACATAACATAACATATCAGCAGCACAGAGCCAAGCTCCTGTTTTATGTGCCTCCAGTGTGGAAAAGCAATTCATTTAAACCAACATTTTTCAGAGTTAGGACTTCATTTTCAGACAGTACAGCTCGGCAACAGTAAGCAGGGTTTGCCCCTTTCTTGTTCAAAAAGAACAATTGATGGACAGAATGCAGAACAATGTCATACATTCACCCCAGTACAGAGATCTGGGCCTAAATCCATTGTTTTTTGCTCCCCATGCCACTCCAGTTTAAACCCATCCATATGCAAATCAGTCGTGACCCTGCTCCCCATGGGAACAGTGCAGTCCAAACTGCCAGGCCAGGTCCTCCCTGGACCGAAAACAAGCATCCTGGTACCGGTTTCAGGGTCTCACCGCTCATCAGCCAGGTTCATGGAGAGCATAGGACCCACATCTGGGCATACCCGTCCCACTCAGGGTGACAAATGCCAAAAGAACAATTGATGGACAGAATGCTGAACAATGTCAAACATTCACCCCAGTACAGAGATCTGGGCCTAAATCCATCGTTTTTTTGCTCCTTATGCCATTCCAGTTTCAGTCCAGCCATATGCAAATCAGTCTTGACCCTGCTCCCAATGGGAACAGTCCAGCCCGAACTGCCAGGCCAGGTCCTTCCTGGACCGGAAACAAGCATCCTGGGATCGGTTTCGGGGTATCACCCCTCATCAGCCAGGCTAGCTTGACTCCAGTTGCATGGAGAGCACGGGACCCACATCTGGGTATACCCGTCCGACTCGAGGTGACAAATGCAAAAAGAACAATTGATGGACAGAATGCTGATCAATGTCAAACATTCACCCCAGTACAGAGATCTGGGCCTAAATCCATCGTTTTTGTCGCCCTAAGTGGGAAGGGAATGCCGAGATGTGGGCCCCGTGCTCACTGCACCACTGGATTCAAATTAACGTGGCTGAAGAGGGGTGATACCCTGAAACCGGTCCCAGGATGCTTGGCAGTTCGGGCTGGACTGTTCACATTAGAAGCAGGGTCAAGACTAATTTGCATATGGCTGGGTCCAAACTAGGGTGGCGTGGTGAGCAAAAGAACCATGGATTAAACCCAGATCTTTGTGACTGGGGGTTAATGCTTACATTGTTCAGCATTCCATCCATTATTTGTTCTTTTTGCTTTTGTCGCCCTAAGTGGGAAGTGTATGTCCACATGTGGGTCCCATGCTCAATGCGCTACTAGCCTGGCTGATGAGGGGTGATGCCCCGAAACCGGTCCCAGGATGCTTGTATCTGGTCCAGGGATGACCTGGGATGGCAGTTCAGGCTGGACTGTTCCCATGTGGAACAGGGTCAAGAGTGATTTGCATATGGCTGGGTCCAAACTGGGATGGTGAGGTGAGCAAAATAATGATGGATTAAACCCAGATCTTTGTGACTGGGGGTGAACGTTTGCATTGTTCAGCTTTCCGTCCATCATTTGTTCTTTTTAGGTCGAGCCTAGCGCAGCGCGCATGCGCTGCACTGCGAGGCTTCTTGTAACTGCTCTGTGTGGGTCTGACTCCCCCCACGCATTAGGTTGGCTTTTGCGTGTGTCTTTCAATAATGAAAGCACGCAAATGGCTAAAGGCAGGTGCATGTCCCACCTCTTTTGTACTGTTCACTCCCATGGTGTTTTGCCTGTGGGAGCGAGCAGCGGCGCGCATGGTGGCAGCTGCATTCCTCGTGGGTCAGGTTACTATCTACTTGTTTTGCATGCGTTAGCACATGAAAGCTGGATCTATTGACTTCTTTTATGTAATGCATTGATCCCTCCGAGCGAAAGTCCACTTTGTAATTCTTGTTTACTCATCTTTTAAAATGGAAAGCAATCAGTTTCCCTGTCGATATTTATTTAAAAATACGAAAATATGCTATTTTTACTGATTCTTCATGTCACTGCTGCCTGACCAGTAGCTGACAGGACTGGTACCACGGGGTGTTACAGTAATAAGGGGTGCGCTGTCCCTATATAGCTGCCAATCTGCTCGTGTTTGTACCACTATGCCAATCTTCTCAGGTGACTGTATTTTTTTACATGCGGCTGCTTATATTGTTAAATCCTGACCGGCACCGAAGCGCGAGGGTGCATCTATCAGTCAAATAATTGTTCAAATTCAGAATTTATATATTTCTTCACCAAATGAAGAAGGATAAACCAGCAGACATGAGTGGAAATAATATGGTTAAACACAGACACTGATGTTAAAAATTAAATAATACAATACGATGTGCCCTAACTCTATTTATTCCCTGACTCTGTGGATGAAGTTACATTGTCATTATCCAGGATACGAGCCCCATTGATCGGCTCACGCTGTGACACCCCGGACTCCTACCCCCCAGCTCCTCACTGGTTTCATTGTGGCACAAGGTGCGCCAATATTTATGTTTGTTTTGTGTACTTTTATATAGCACAAACCATGCCCAACGAGGCATTGGAGCGCTTTACGAGCAACGGAGGAAACTGCTGTTAAAGAACCACCAGACTACAGCAGACAGAGCGCCATCACTCTGTGGGTTCGGCAGAAGACCTGCTCCTTGTGCTACGAAGCAGCTTATGGGGTCACAAGGCGCACTACATAAATATACAATAACATATTCCACCGCCCACTCCCCGCAGCCTGACAGCGAGGCGCTACGGTAACATGCTGAACTGTGACAGGCCCAGTTATCTGCTGACAGCGGGTATGTGGCCACCGCACGCAACCTTTCCCAGAATCCTTTTGACGCGCACAGGCTCATCAAATCAATCAATCAATCAATCATGTCACTTATAAAGCGCACTACATACCCGCGAGGGTCTCAAGGCGCTGGGGGAAGAGGGGGGTGGTGCTGCTACTGATCGAAGAGCCAGGTCTTGAGGAGTCTTCTGAAGGCCAGTAGGTCTTGGGTCTGTCGGAGGTTGGTGGGGAGGGT
This sequence comes from Calotriton arnoldi, assembly GCA_963921515.1. NCBI lineage: Eukaryota > Metazoa > Chordata > Amphibia > Caudata > Salamandridae > Calotriton > Calotriton arnoldi. Next base: position 80,366 of record CAWUFW010022305.1, on the reverse strand, counting down.
GTTCCAGGTCTTGGCGGCGAGGTGGGAGAAGGATCTGCCGCCGGCGGTCGTTTTCCGGGTGCGGGGGACTGTGGCGAGGGCGAGGCTGGTCGAGCGGAGCTGGCGGGTCGGGGTGTAGAAGCTGAGTCGTCTGTTGAGGTAGGCTGGTCCGGAGTTGTGGAGTGCTTTGTGTGCGTGGGTGAGGAGCTTGAAGGTTATCCTCTTGTTGACAGGGAGCCAGTGCAGGTCTCTCAGGTGGGGTGTGATGTGGCTGCGTCGGGGGATGTCGAGGATAAGACGTGCAGAGGCGTTCTGGATGCGTTGCAGCCGTCTCAGGAGCTTAGCCGTCGTTCCTGCGTAGAGGGCGTTTCCGTAGTCCAGCCTGCTGGTGACGAGGGCCTGGGTGATTGTTTTTCTTGTTTCGGTGGGGATCCACTTGAAGATCCTGCGGAGCATTCGGAGGATGTTGAAGCAGGATGAGGAAACGGCGTTGACCTGCTTAGTCATGGAGAGGGTGGGGTCGAGGATGACCCCTAGGTTGCGTACGTGGTCGGTGGGTGGCGGGGCTGTTCCCAGTGATGTTGGCCACCAGGAGTCGTCCCAGGCTGAAGGGTTGGAACCAAGGATGAGGACCTCCGTCTTGTCCGAGTTCAGCTTCAGGCGGCTGGTCCTCATCCATTCGGCGACGGCCTTCATTCCTTCGTGGAGGTGGGCTTTGGCGGTGTGAGGGTCTTTGGTGAGGGAGAGGATCAGCTGGGTGTCGTCGGCGTAGGAGATGATGTTGAGGTTGTGCTGTCGGGCGACGTGGGCGAGGGGTGCCATGTAGATGTTGAACAGCGTTGGGCTGAGGGAGGAGCCTTGGGGTACACCGCAGATGATCTTGGTGGCCTTGGATCGGAAGGGGGCGAGGCGGACGCTTTGTGTTCTGCCGGAAAGGAAGGATGTGGTCCAGTCCAGGGCCTTCTCTTGGATCCCGGCGTCGTGAAGGCGTGTTCGTAGTGTGTGGTGGCAGACCGTGTCGAAGGCGGCTGATAGGTCCAGGAGGATGAGGGCTGCTGTTTCTCCATTGTCTAGCAGGGTCCTGATGTCATCGGTGGCGGCGATGAGGGCGGTTTCGGTGCTGTGGTTGCTGCGGAAGCCGGACTGGGAAGGGTCCAGGATGTTGTTCTCCTCGAGGTAGCGGGTCAGTTGTTTGTTGACGATTTTCTCGGTGACCTTCGCGGGAACGGGAGCAGAGAGATGGGTCGGAAGTTCTTGAGGTCCTTGGGGTCTGCCTTGGGTTTCTTGAGTAAGGCGGTGATCTCGGCGTGCTTCCAGCTTTCCGGGAAGGTTGCTGTCTCGAAGGAGATGTTGATTATTTTCCGGAGATGGGGCGCGATGGCTGTACTGGCTTTGTTGAAGATGTGGTGAGGGCACGGGTCTAGCGGTGAACCGGAGTGGATGGTGTTCATGATCTCGCTGGTGTCCTCGTCGTTGATGTTGGTCCAGGAGAGCAGGCGGTTGGTGGTTGTGGGGGCAGTGGTCTCGGTGGTTGCCGGGGCGGTCATGGTGTTGAAGCTGTCGTGGATGTCGGCGATTTTGCGGTGGAAGAAGGTGGCCAGTGAGTCGCACAGGTCTCGCGACGGCTGGATGTCGTTGGTGTTGGAGCTGGGGTTGGAGAGTTCCTTCACGATGTTGAAGAGCTCTTTGCTGTTGTGTGCGTTGTTGTCTAGGCGGTCTTTGAGTGAGGCCCTTTTGGCGGATCTGATGAGGTGATGGTGACTGCGGGTGGCGCTCTTGTGGGCGGCGTAGCTGTCCGCTGTCCGTTCGTGGAGCCAGATCTTCTCCAGTTTTCGGCATGTTCGTTTGGAGGCCTGGAGGTCTTCGGTGAACCAGGTGGCTTTCTTGCTGGTGTGGCTGTTGGGCGGATTCTTGAGCGGGGCGAGGGTGTTGGCGCAGTCGTCGATCCACTGTCTGAGGTTGCGGGCGGCGGTGTCGGGGTCGGAGGGTTCGACGGGTGGGCTCAGGGCGAGGGTTGTGGTTAGCTGGTCTTCCGTGACTCTGCTCCAGCAGCGGCGAGGCATTTGTTCGGTGCGGTGGTGCGTGGTGGGCTTCCTGTAGGTGAAGTGGATGCAGTGGTGGTCAGTCCAGTGGGGTTCGGAGGTGTGGTTGAAGGAGACGTGTGGGCTTGCGGAAAAGATGGAGTCGAGCGTGTGGCCGGCGGCGTGGGTGGGTGTAGTCACGAGCTGTCTGAGTCCGAGGGTGGCGAGGTTGTCGATCAGGGTGGTGGAGTTGGTGTCCTTGTTGTTCTCGAGGTGGAAGTTCAGGTCCCCGAGGAGGATGTAGTCCGTGGAGGCGATGGCGTGTGTGCTGACGAAGTCAGCGATGGAATCGCTGAACTGTGGTCGGGGTCCGGGGGTCTGTAGATGAGGGTTCCTCTGAGGGTGGTGTTGGGATCGGTGTGGATCTGGAAGTGCATGTGTTCGGCGGTGCTGAGGGTGTCGTCGGTGTTGGTTGAGACTCTGAGGGTGTTCCTGTGGACGATGGCGATGCCTCCTCCGACTCCGTTGGTGCGGTCCCTGCGGGTGATCTTGTATCCGTCCGGGATGGCAATGGCGATGTCGGGGGCTGAAGCGGGATTCAGCCAGGTCTCCGTCAGGAATGCGACGTCTGGGGAGGTTGAGTCGAGAAGGTCCCAGAGTTCGATGGCGTGTTTGCGGGCGGAGCGGGTGTTGAGGAGGATGCATCTGAGGTAGTTGGGTTCTTTCCTGGGCGGTGGTTTGGCGGGGCGGGTGCTGGCGAAGCTGCAGTTCCGGCAGGTGAAGGGCCCTTGGGTGCGCTTCGCGGTGGCCTGGTAGGAGGCGTAATCTTTTCCGGGGTTGAGTGCGTGGAGGGTGCTGGCGTCGTATCGGCGTCTGTTGATGTGGCGGGCGCGGGGGATGCCCGGACCAGGGGGTCTGGTGCTGGGCGCGGTCACGGCGCGGACGGGCGCAGACGGGCTTGCCTTAGGCGCGCCCGCTGCGCACGTCCGCTGCGCGGCCAGCACAGCGGCCACCATAAATGGGGAGGTGGGAGGGAGGAGCAGGGAATGGGGCAGCGAATGGGCAGTGAGGGGCGGGGCCGCAGGGGCGCAGCGGCGGGAAACAGGCACAGAAGGGAAAACGAGCACAATCAGGGCATCAAGGGGGCACAGAAAGGAAAAAAACGAGCACAATCAGGGGCAGCAAGGGGGCACAGAAAGGAAAAAAACTAGCACAATGAGGGGCAGCAAGGGGGCACAGAAAGGAAAAACTAGCACAATGAGGGGCAGCAAGGGGGCACAGAAAGTAAAACGAGCACAATCAGGGGCAGCAAGGGGGGCACAGAAAGGAAAAAACGAGCACAATCGGGCAGCAAGGGGGCACAGAAAGGAAAAACGAGCACAATCAGGGGCAGCAAGGGGGCACAGAAAGGAAAAAGCGAGCACAATCAGGGGCAGCAAGGGGGCACAGAAAGGAAAAAAAAAAAACGAGCACAATCAGGGGCAGCAAGGGGGCACAGAAAGGAAAAAACTAGCACAATGAGGGGCAGCAAGGGGGCACAGAAAGGAAAAACAAGCACAATCAGGGCATCAAGGGGGCACAGAAAGGAAAAAAAACGAGCACAATCAGGGGCAGCAAGGGGGCACAGAAAGGAAAAAAACTAGCACAATGAGGGGCAGCAAGGGGGCACAGAAAGGAAAAAACTAGCACAATGAGCAGGGACATCTTAAGGATTTGGGGGGCCCTGGGCCAAACATATTTTGGGGGCCCCTGTTCAGAACAGCTTTGAATTTATGATCCAATTTGAGCCCCTGTTTCCCACGCAGTTTCCGCTTCCTCATCTGCGTTAGCGATCCAGTTTGCATCATAGGCCTACACCTCCTTAGCTGCTCCGATTCGCATCCCGCTTTTCCTCCAGTCCTGGTCCGCTGCGGCTGATACGCCGATTGTGCGGAGGGCTGGGGCTACTATTGGGCTCCTCACTTCCGCACACGCAGTTTCCGCTTCCTTAGCTGTGTTAGCGATCCAGTTTGCATCATAGGCATTAGCCTATATATTCCCGATGCAAACGGACGCGCGCAGCTGACAGCGGTAGGATTTAGTGTTTCCTGCCCTGCTACTAGGTTTTTAATACTTTTTAAATTGTATATGTGTGGCTGAATTACTCTGTGCTTTTTAACAATTTCTCCTACCTACGCGCACTTGCACTTTACTTGATTCTGCTTGCCTACACCTCCTTAGCTGCTTTGATTCGCATCTCGCTTTTCCTCCAGTCCTGGTCTGCGGCGGCTGATACGCCGATTGTGCGGAGGGCTGGGGCTACTATCGGGCTCCTCACTTCCGCCTACGCAGTTTCCGCTTCCTCAGCTGCATTAGCGATCCAGTTTGCATCATAGGCATTAGCCTATATATTCCCGATGCAAACGGACGCGCGCAGCGGATGTGCGCAGCTCCCCTCCGGTGAGTTTCTTCCACTATATTACAATAGGGAAAAACTGCTTAGCCTTAGGCGGCTACCATTATGTCAGTGTACAGCGGCTGATCTGAGCTTGGAGGTAGACTTTCGATGCAATAAGTGCAACTGGTCTCTCCTCCAGCCCAGGAAACTCGCACCCAAGATCCTCCCACGCAACAACAAGTGTAAAAAAATAAGAAAAAGAGGACTTAAAGGCCACCCTTTTAAATTGTCGCTCTATGCAAAAGCATGAACCACACATTTATGGCCTACTTTTAGACGAACAGCCTGATCTTTTATTTCTCACTGAGACCTGGCTGTCTGAAGCCTCCAACCCTACTATCACCTCGGCCATCCCTATGGGTTATAAAATCCTTAGGAGGGACCGACCAAGTGGGAAGGGGGCGGTGCCGCCATAATTTACAATCAAAAGCTAGACTGCTTTCCCATCCCGATGTAAAACATCGAGGGCACAGAGTCCTTAGGCTTCCGCTGTACCTTATCCCCCATCATAGCATAGCTGGTTTTCTGATTTACAGACCTCCCAGTGCAATTGGAAATTGTATTACTGCGTAATACAGCCACCACCTCCCTGGACTTAAAATACAACAACTGCCTTATTCGGGGAGGTTTCACTATACATATGGACAATGGAAAAGACCCTCAAACTATTTCCTTGTTGGAGACGCTGCAGGCCTGCAACATGTTTACATCTATTTCTTCGGCCATCCTTGAGAAGGGCCATACCCTAGACCAAATCTTTCACAACTTTGACATATCAGTAAGCCTACCTCTTCCCATTACCTGGTCAGACCACCTCCTATTAAAATTCGACATTCCCAACTCTGCCACAGCCCCTCGGGCTAACGCAGGGCAGAGGGTCTCTAATTACAGGACGTTCCTTAAAATATCCATCCTGATGTTAGCACCGGAGCTGCCTGGCTGTCCCGACTCAGACGCCCTCTCAATAGATTCATGGCTCCGAACCAACATTGATGCAGCGGTACCGGTTGTTTCCCGCTCCTCAAAGAGGTCGGCCCCACCAGCTCCATGGTCTAACGATTCCCTCAGATCTAGCTAAAGAAATTGTAGAAAAATGGAACGGAAATGGCGTAAATCCTATCTACCTGAGGACAGGAAGGTGTATAAAGACACCTTAAAAGCTCATTACATTCTCGTGAAGGCAGCCAAGAAAAACGTCTTTCAAACCAAGATAGAAAATGCCCAAAATAAGAGTAAGGAAATCTTTAGCATAGTTAAATCCTTTACCGCCCGAAAGCCGGCACAAAGGAAGGGCCATACACGGAAGAATGGTCTAAGCAAATAGCTCAATTCTTCCACAAAAGATCTCTGTGATCCAACAAGCCTTCACTAACATCTCAGAGGAAGAACTGACCTTCTACCTTAGTTCTAATAGCAAATTTCACCTCTTGGATCCTCCATCTTTACTAGCTTTCCCTGAGTTTCAGCTTGAAGAGTCACTGACCCTTCTCCAAAGCATTAAGTCTGGCTCTCCTACCGACCCATGTCCAGCGAATATCCTGAACCTATTAGCTCCCACCATAAACCCCACGGTAAACCAGCTCTTTAATGCTTCCCTCTTCTCAGGCAACATGTCAAAATTATGGAAGAATGCTAAGATTCTTCCACTGATAAAAAAGGCTAACGCCAAACTGACGGACCCTGCCAACTACAGGCCAATCTCCCTTCTTCCGGCCCTCTCCAAAGTATTAGAGAAGCATGTAAACAAGGCCCTCCAAAAACACATTGAAGATGGGAAGCTCCTTCATGAGTTCCAATCCGGTTTTAGGGCTAACTACAGTACGGAGTCCGCTCTGCTGGAAGTGACTGAATTTCTCAAGGGTAAGCTGGACCAGGGAGGCAAGGCTGTTCTGATACTGCTCGATCTGTCGGCGGCCTTCGATATGGTCCCACATGAGAGGCTCCTGGAGAGACTTGCTAACATCGGCCTGGGTGGGACCACCTTAACATGGATGTCATCCTTCTTGACAAATAGATCTCAGGACATCTGGCTCCCCCTTTCTCATCCCCATGAATGTAGGTGTCCATAAGGGCTCCATTCTCAGTCCTACCCTTTTTAATATATATTTATCCCCCTTGCATTTCTGGTAGAGGAAGAGGGAACCAAAATTGTTTCCTATGCTGATGACACTGAGCTGAATTTTACGTGAGAAAAAGGAACCGACTTTGACGGGGCAATGATTAGGTCTTGCCTCACAAAGGTTTTTAACTGGCTTAAGATCAATCAGCTGAAGTGCAATCCTGACAAAACTGAAGCTGTTTTCTTTGTTAATCCAGAAACGCCTGACTGGAGCTCTTGGTGGCCAGAGGATCTGACGCCCCGCCCGCGGAAAAGGAGAAAGTCAAAAACTTAGGAATTGTCATAGACAAGACACTCTCCATGCGCTTTCAAATCCAAAATCCAACTGGAGCTTGCTTTGGCATACTCTAGATGCTAAAAAATTCCTGCCACTGTTACCGCTTGAGAGCAGAAAGATCGTGGTGCAGGCTCTGGTGACATCAAAGCTTGACTATGTCTTCCCAAATCCCTTATCCAGCGCCTACATGTGGTACATAACGCGGCGGCCAGAGCCATCCTGAGACCTAAACCCAGATCTAGTATGACCCCTATTCTTAAGTCTCTACACTGGCTCCGCATAAAAGAACAGATCGACTTCAAAGAGATGACCATCTTCTTTAAAGCTTTCCATGGCTTAGGAGCTGGCTACCTAAATAAGCGCGTTAATCGCTACACAACATATAAACCCCTAAGATCTTCCAATGCCAACCTGGCCATCGTGCCTAAAATATGCCGTACCCGCACTGGAGGCAGATCCTCGGCTTTCTAGGCGCAAAATTGTGGAATAGCCTCCCGAGTCTCTGAGACTAACCACAGACCTACTCTCTTTCAGGAAGAACTTAAAAACCTGGCTTTTAATAACTGATGGGTTTTTTACGCACATTTTCCTCCCGCTGTCACGCGCCAGGACACTCTAGTCTGAGTAGCCGCGGGCTTTATTAAATACACTATTTCATTTCATTAGGTCCCTGGCAGTGCAAAGGAACACTCGTCCAAATTCTAAGGGCCTTGTTTAGGAGGCCTTGCTTCACTTTTATGCCGCCGGTGAGTCACTTTTGCGACGCACCGGCAGCGTAAAAATGTGCCATGTTGCGCCCTATTTACAAAGTGACGCATCTAGGCAGATGCGTCACTTTGTAAACCCCTGCACCACATTATACCTGCGCCAGGCATAATGTATGCAGGGTGGGTGTTGCCCCGCAAAAGCCTCGTAGAAGTGGCGCATTGAAATCTATGAGAACTCAGTGCGCCACTTCTAGGACGCCATTGCGTCAATATCTTACACCTGCCTTATAGCAGGCGTAAGACTGATGCAGGCCCTTTCACATGGGGCTTGCCCCATGTGAAAGGACACATTGCTGGAGTTGCGTCTATTTTCAGACACACCCCAGCAATGCATCACTTTAGCGCCTACAGATACGTCAGAAATACTGACGTATCTGTAACTCCTTACGACATGATGCGTCATACAGTAAATATGACACATCCATCATGTCGCAAGGAGGAGCAGCACTAAGAAGTGACGCATCCCTGTTTTCACACAGCGATGCATCACTTCTCATAAATAAGGCCCTAAATGAGTTTACATCAAATATTCAGGGATAGTTATGTGTGTTTTCAATATTGTAACACAGCAGCAGCTCACCAATATTATTGCAAATAATCTCTGTGAAGCCCTCCCATTTCTTATATGTTAGGCCTTGTTTTGATCTAAAAGAAACTTTTTTATGTAAATTGCATGAAACATAAACACAACATTTCTCTGCAAAATGGCTGTACTAGACTCTCACATATCAGGTACATAAACAATAAGTTAAAGGAAAACAGTATTTAAAACAAACTGTTTAAGAAATATTCAAGGTCATTATTGCAAAACTCTGGAGAACGGAGCTGACTCTGTCAGGGGGCCCCCTGAAAGGCTGGGGCCCTGGGCCAGAGCCCACTTTGCCCATGCATTAAAACGTCTCTGACAATGAGGGGCAGCAAGGGGGCACAGAAAGTAAAACGAGCACAATCAGGGGCAGCAAGGGGGGCACAGAAAGGAAAAAACGAGCACAATCGGGCAGCAAGGGGGCACAGAAAGGAAAAACGAGCACAATCAGGGGCAGCAAGGGGGGCACAGAAAGGAAAAAACGAGCACAATCAGGGGCAGCAAGGGGGCACAGAAAGGAAAAAAAAAAACGAGCACAATCAGGGGCAGCAAGGGGGCACAGAAAGGAAAAAACTAGCACAATGAGGGGCAGCAAGGGGGCACAGAAAGGAAAAACAAGCACAATCAGGGGCAGCAAGGGGGCACAGAAAGGAAAAAACGAGCACAATCAGGGGCAGCAAGGGGGCACAGAAAGGAAAACGAGCACAATCAGGGGCAGCAAGGGGGCACAGAAAGGAAAAACGAGCACAATCAGGGGCAGCAGCAGGGCACACAGACGGAGCTGTGTGGTGGGGAGCGACCTACCAGTCAAGGTCAGGGGTCGCTCTCTTCACCACGCAGCGGCCGCCATAAATGGGGAGGTGGGAGGGAGGAGCAGGGAATGTGGCAGCGAATGGGCAGTGAGGGGGCGGGGCCGCAGGGGCGCAGCGGCGGGAAACAGGCACAGAAGGGAAAACGAGCGCAATCAGGGCATAAAGGGGGCACAGAAAGGAAAAAAACGAGCACAATGAGGGGCAGCAAGGGGGCACAGAAAGGAAAAAACTAGCACAATGAGGGGCAGCAAGGGGGCACAGAAAGGAAAAAACGAGCACAATCAGGGGCAGCAAGGGGGCACAGAAAGGGGAAAAAAACGAGCACAATCAGGGGCAGCAAGGGGGCACAGAAAGGAAAAACTAGCACAATGAGGGGCAGCAAGGGGGCACAGAAAGGAAAAACAAGCACAATCAGGGGCAGCAAGGGGGCACAGAAAGGAAAAACAAGCACAATCAGGGGCAGCAAGGGGGCACAGAAAGGAAAAACGAGCACAATCAGGGGCAGCAAGGGGGGCACAGAAAGGAAAAAACGAGCACAATCAGGGGCAGCAAGGGGGCACAGAAAGGAAAAACGAGCACAATCAGGGGCAGCAAGGGGGAACAGAAAGGAAAAACGAGCACAATCAGGGGCAGCAAGGGGGCACAGAAAGGAAAAACGAGCACAATCAGGGGCAGCAAGGGGGCACAGAAAGGAAAAACGAGCACAATCAGGGGCAGCAAGGGGGCACAGAAAGGGGAAAAAAAAAACGAGCACAATCAGGGGCAGCAAGGGGGCACAGAAAGGAAAAACTAGCACAATGAGGGGCAGCAAGGGGGCACAGAAAGGAAAAACGAGCACAATCAGGGGCAGCAAGGGGGCACAGAAAGGAAAAACGAGCACAATCAGGGGCAGCAAGGGGGCACAGAAAGGAAAAACGAGCACAATCAGGGGCAGCAAGGGGGCACAGAAAGGAAAACGAGCACAATCAGGGGCAGCAGCAGGGCACACAGACGGAGCTGTGTGGTGGGGGAGCGACCTACCAGTCAAGGTCAAGTGTCCTTGTGTAACGTAACTAGTGCTCATGTAAAGCGCTCCAAAACCTTCGGGTCGAGTTCGCGCTATATACTGCTTTCATAAACCCCTACCATTTTTATTCCCTTACTAAACCCTTCTCGCTCTGTAAAAATGTATTTTAAATACTTACGTGTTTAACGCAATCACTAAATGCTTGCTCTTTATCTATTAGCAGAGAAAAAGCTGCAAATCGTTTTATTTACTAAATATGGTATTTTTAGAAGGCATGGAGAAAAAAATACTAGGCGAACAGTTGTGCATGTTTTGTAATTAAAGCCCTTCCAGCTGCAACCACACACGTTCTCACCTTTATATGTATCTTGCAGTTACCTGCTTTCTACCTTTCAAACTGCTTTCCCTTTCTTCTCTTTTTCCTTTCTTCCCCTTTATGTTTTTACATCTAATGCTCTGAATCAATCTCTTATAAGTACAATAACTGCTGGTCCCAACAAATAGCTGCCAGAGGCCCCCACACGCAACCATCAGCTTAAATTAACCACCTCCATATATAAAACTCCCATCTGATGAAGAAAAACCCATGATCAGCTTCGGTAATCATAAGGCTTTATTTGAGGACCTCACCTGCCCCACTCCCGCGCACAGGCGTCCCCAGTATCCACCACAAAACCGCATTTGTCAGGCGAGTGAGGAAATAACTTCAGCTGGGCACATCTGTTGACAGCTGTTCAAAGCATGCGTGGAGATCAGAGGCGTATTTGCCCAGCCTGTCAATGTCTCTAGAAGGCATAACATATACCACCCACATACACACCAGCAAAACACACTGCACACATAAATCCCACCAACACACATCATATCACAACCCACCACTACATTCCACACCATGCCACTGCCCTCACGTCACTACACTAAGCACAACTTGCACACAATGTTTACAGTATTGAACACAGCAGCCACATTGCTCTACAACATACCTTAAAAACATTGCAAATAGCTCTGGCTAAACACTTATAAGGTCCCAAAGGCGAGGCCTATTGGCTATGCCAATGCTTGTTCCTTTCTGTTTCTGAGCTGTGCTATCTAGAATCATGCACAAACTGAGAGAAATAGTGCGTTAAATGGATGCACTTTACACAATATAGGCAGATAAAAAGAGGCTGAGAAGCCCATCATGATAAGGTCCAATTGAGCTCACATACTCAGCATGATCGTAGGATTGTGTATGTGTCTTAATAAAAAGCGTCTCCTCGAAAGCCCCCATGTGTGATCATTCTGTGTCCGAACGCATTCAGGGCACACATTTGACACGTGGATCTGGGGCGCTATCAAGCTTCATCTCAGAGGCATGCTAGGTTACGTCTCCCCCTTGCTGTTTGCCCTTCACTCTTTGTTTTTAGCGTTTCATTTGTCTGCTTCCAGTTTTCATTAAACACTTCCTCCGGAGATATTATTGACTGTGCAAGGAGCCGGAGCGCAGATATGTCAGAACGGCTCTGCGAAAAGCAGCAAGTGAAGGATGCCTTCAGCAGCGACGCCTCTCCGGAGACGGGCTGCCATCCGGCCCATTCTAATCAGCCCGCACGGGCCCGCGGCGTTAACCCTGCACTACCGCGAGAAGGCAGGTTCTGCTGGTACACAGAGGCCGCTTGTTTACTGCTCGGATACGTTTAATGAAAACATGGCGGTGTGGGGCCGCATCATGATGGGCTGTGCTGGCTAAGCGCAGGGCCAGGTTCTCTGCACCTGCACTGTGTGGAGGGACTTCATTTAAACCGATATTTTTCTGAGCAAGCAAGGGTATAAGATGCACCACATTTCCGGTGGTAGGGGACATGGACAGCCTTGGGGAGAGCAGGGTAGAGATGGGCGAGCCTTACAAATCTCGTGCCTGGCCCGAGTCAGGTGCCCGGCTCGGGCTCAGCTCGGGGTCCACAGGGACCCTCGAGCCCAAAACGATCTGAGCCCGACCCCTACTACTTAATAATGAACTGTGGCTCAAGAAACACACATGGTCTGCCATTGGCCTCTCTAACCATTAGACAACGCAACCATGTCGGTGTTTCTTAGAGTTTTAACACAGTGTCGATTTTTACAGGCTGTGAAACGCAGCATTGTGTCAAAACTCAAAAAAAAAACATGTCTCACCGATAAACAACTCGTCCATGTTGGTGTTTCTTAGAGTTTTAACACAATGTTGCTTTCATGGGCTGTGAAAACCATCATTATGTTAATTAAACTCTAAAAAAAAAAACACACGCAGGGGGATGAAAACAGAGGGAGATTAAGGGGAGGGAGGGAACAGCAAAGAGTGCTTTGCTCACTTAGTGATCTTGCTGGGTGGAAGTAGGGTTGCCGAAAGGGCAGAGCTGTGGGGGGGAGCAGGGAGTTGGGGTGTGGTTTCAGGCCTCTGCAATGGTGAGCTTAAATCCTGGGTGCCAATAACAGAGCATAGACCAAGATCACACACCTGCCAGCCAATGCTGATATGTGAACAGATGCTGACTCCCAGTGCCGCACATTTCAGCGCAGAGCAACCAGCAACCAGTCTCTCTCTTTGTGCTTTTGCAGTATCAGCCAATTCTGAAAGGAGCTCTATGACAGTGTGAGAGTCACAGTAACATCCACGTCACCCATGTATAGTAAACACTCCTTATATTTACTGTGCAGTTACTATGCAGCTGGTCAGATGGGACACACGCCATATCCACTTTGAACACGAGTGCAAGAGTAACTTTGGAAGTTTCAAAGAGTGAGAATCTAGAGGGATTTAGCAGACCTTGGTCCCCTCCTCTTTCACTGAAGCCCCTCACCTCATGTAATAACCCTCAGCCAAGAAGGATGGACTGGGGAATGGCTGAGTGTGTCCATGGCATGTCTGACACAGCGCAAACCTAGAATCCATGGTCACTTGATACCTCTATTTCTTGTCAAATAAGGGAGCTAGAAAGAGAGTTGCCCAGGAGCAAGTGGCGATGCCAGGAATTCAAACATACTTCTCCTGGGCTGCTTTTTCCATGGCCATCGGCCCCCAAATGTTGGGCGTCTTCAGTCACAAGAACACTGCAGGGTGGGGAGTTCTGGTGTATGCCCACTTTCGTGTGGCATCTTGAGCAGTCAGTGCATGGTCAGTGGATAGAAGGCTGCAAGTTAATCCATACCCAAGTTGGAAATGTTTCCTCGCTGGTCCGGGCTGGAGAGCATTGGGACTCAGCTCTGGAAGGGGTGTGAGCGGGGCTGCAAGGAGAGATGGCCGGGTTATTCATGCCAGGTCTCACCCTCAGCAGAGTGGGTGCCATTTTACATACCAGCCTGCATTCTTGAGCTTAAACACTGACTTGTGTGATCTGCTCACATGTCAAGAACAAGCATTTGCAATGCAATAGGTCTCGCATTTACGCGAGTTTGAGCTATTGGCATTCTAAATGACAATGCCTTAAATTTATGTGTTGTTTTTAAAACAGCTAAATAAATGGCATTTACAATGCCAATAGCTTAAACCCTCGCAAATGCAAGACCTATTGCATTGCAAATGCGTTCGGCGCCCGTGCTATAAAAATAAAATAAAAAAAGCGTTGGGAGAGAGCGTGTCCTGCCTGAAACAGCAAGCAGGACAAAGCTATTTGAGAAAATAGTGCTCGGAGGCTGTAATTAAAGCCTAACGAGTAACAAAACACGTAACTACTAATGAAAAGCCACAATTTACAGTGGACAATGACACAAGCCAATGAAAAATATAGGCGGAGAGTGGGCGTAGCTTCAAGTCCTTACCTGAACACAGCATGCCTCGCAGAGCAGCGCATGCGCTGCCCAGGCTCGACCTAAAAATGAATGTGTCCGTCTGTAATGTAACTGGTGCTCACGAAACCGCTCTGATACCTTGGGGTCGAGTTTGTGCTACAGAAAACGACAAAAAAAAGATGTTCCATCAGAATGAGTGATGACTTTATTATTTGGCTGGCTGGCTCAACTGGAGAGGTATTTCTCTTTCAAGGCAGGTGGTCAGGCCATCTCCACACTCAAACTACCGTAAGGTATCCAGAACCATCAAGCTCGAAAATAAAACTTACGTGACGTACTCAGCTGGATGCAGAAAGGAGGCAACTCCTTTTTGTTATTTAAACCTCACACACCCTACTGGTGTCCTGCTGATGATGAGTAAAACATATTAACAGTGTGACTTGCGGAGTGTGTATATATCTGTATGTATATGGTTCCACTGAAACAACATGACAGTGGTTTTTAACTGTTGGAGTGCGTGTACATTTTACTTGGGATAAGGTACTCATGGTTTGCGAGTAACAGTTGAGTGCTGAAAATGGACGCATACTGCCAAAATGGCAAGGTGGGGTCAAACAGACCCAAGATCAGCTCTTCCACATGATCACAGAGTGATGGGAATATAAGCACACCAAGCATGTTGGGAGTGCTGAACAGAAAGATATGATTTAATGTTTTGCATAAATTATTTGTCTTTTGTTTCCTTTCACATTTTCTTACAGGCGGAATTTTTGCGTACATCTCAGATGGAGAGATAAGTATACCCTCCATTTTTTCACGAAGGGACAGCTATCTGTTTCTTCAACACAAAAATATATAAGAAAAATCCTTAACTAAATCCATGGAGGGAAATGTTTGTTTTGCCCTGAAGAAAGCCCAGGATCGAGCAGGCCGCTAACAAGGGCTGAAACATGTTGGCATATTCTTAGGGTCATAGGACCATTACCTCAAAAAAGACCCGTATTTTTATAAATTTTAATATCCGCTACGTCCCCGTGAATAAAGGGATACCTGGGGAACGGAGTAGGATTTTTATCTTTAGACCCCCTGGCCTACATCTTGTAAGCGCTCCCTGAAATACGGTCGAGCCCACCCTGACCTTTAGGAGTCAGGGTGAACCCGATGATGAAGCATGACACCAATAGGGTGTGTGAGGTTTAAATAACAAAAAGGAGTTGGCTCCTTTCCGCATCCAGCGGAGTACGCCACGTAAGTTTTATTTTCAAGCTTGATGGTTCTGGATACCTTACGGTATTTGTAGTTTAGTCGGGAGGGTGTATCCACTTCCTTAACCTCTCTTACCCCTCGGTGCCGGTGGAGCACGCTCCTCCGTCATGTGTGGTCAGGCCATCTCCACACTCCTTGCCAGGTATTTCTATTTCACTGTGGTCAACCTGTGGCCAGTTGCACTGAGCAAAAGCGGGTTCAAAGACATGCCAAACTGCAGTAGGCTGTGTGGCCCAATCAACTGAAGAGAGCAACAAAAAAAACAAGCATTTACAATGCAATAGGTCTCGCAATGACATTATTTTGAGCTATTGGCATTGTAAATGTCATTGTGTTTTTTTTCCCTTCGGAAGCATTAATCAAATGGTGTAATGCAAAATGGCAATTGCTCACTTTGTTGTAATTGCGAAATCTATTGCATTGCATTTGTACGTGTGAGTTTTGTATTGTAAATGGTACTGGCTTTTATTAATGTGATATTTTTTTATCACATTAATCTAATTCATTAAAAATATTAATACCCACACATTTTGGAATAAGGACTCTGAGTGGATATTACATATACCTATGTATTGTTACTATGACTGCAGTTACAGGTGTGAGATCACTATCACTGCAGATGTAGGTGTGATATTACTATCACTGCATATATAGGAGTGAGATCAGTATTCCTGCAGATATAGGTGTGTGATCATTATTTGTTTAGATAGGTGTGAGATTACTATCACTGCAGATACAGGTGTTATCCGCAAATTGACAGTGTTAGAATCATTAACCTGTCAACAACGTGACTATGGTGACTTTTGGCAATGTCCACCTGGCTCAATCGTTGTTCCCTTAAACGTCTATGCGTCCCATTTACCCGGTCATCTACAATATCTTGTATTTACTTCCAACCCGACTGCTTTGTGCTCGCATACGGGAACAAGATTTAGTCCCCACACTATCATGTCTTATGACTACAACACAGGTGATAATAAATAAAAGACTCAGCTTAGTTCTTTTCCCCTTATTTATCAATCACGCCCCCTCCCCTCTCCGTCGTGCACCATACGTGCATGAGCATCTCTACAGGACTGGTCAGCAGCTGTGTCCTCGTCTTTAGGGTTCAAACCATAGACCCTTGACCTCATCATGTGGCCCCATTTCCAAACTGTCATGCTAATCCCGCTAATCGTTTCCAGAAGCGGATCGGGCCAACAATGAGGCGCACTTCTGCACAGCGACTGACAGGAAATTCTGTGCAGCCAGTCCCCCAGCGACGAGAGCACCACAAACCCCGTCACAGCAGCAGCCAGGACAACCGCAGCTGCACTCTCGGGCTACAGCGGTCATAGTGTGTAGAACGCAGAGTATATCGACGCTCTAGGGGTTTGTTTCTTAAAATAGACCCTGGCCTGTACCCTTAGCATCAAAGGCTATGCACGCTGCACCCCGGATCACCAGGGACCATCACAAAACGAGTGCACGAGGGCCGATTCATTCCGGCCTGTACACAGAGCAATACTCAGCATGGCCACTATGCGCTAATGCACATATCACACACACAGCACGATTACAGATTACACATTCATTCAATCGCCGGACATGTTCATTATGAAAAGGTACATATACCCACTGCGGATCGCTAACATGATCGGACCTTCAGCCTCAAAGGCTACGCAGCGCATAACCACAGTCCTTACTGCACGGCCCCAGTATTATTAAATTGTGAACAAAAAAAAGATAAAATTTTCCAGGTTAGTTGTTTGCGTAGTGCACAGCACATAACCTAATTACTTCTTGGCAATGCAGCATATCCGGCATCTGATTAAACAGGTGTGAAAACGCAGATCGTGCTTACAGCGATCTTCTAAAATACCAGCGGTAAGATGGAGGAAGACATACTGCATACATATAATTACAAAAGACGTGACAACAATAAATAAGTATACCTACGACGTGACAAAAGATTACGCACTGCTTAAAGGACAAACTGAATTTTGAATTTAAACAAAGGTACGTTCATTCGTAGGGAAGACTGTATAAGTCTCGAGACAGCCTCTGACGGGGTGTTCAGAAGGAGAGCTTTTCACTTTTATCTTATCAGCTTGCACAAATCCCTTTTACTCTCTTACCTTTGCATACAAACAGATCACTGCTTCAGCATGATCACAGAGGACAAATACAATTCACAAATGATTACAGAGTCAGGTTATAACCCAGTACACACACATTCAGGGCACACAAATCACAGCATATTCCCGTACAACTACAGTTGTGCAAGGTTCCCTTTTGTTATATAGGCCAAGCTAGCTAGACATGGATGTACAAGGCTAAATACATTCCATCGTTTGTGTCTCATGCCATCTACAGAAAGGTCTTATGAGACACACAGGACCCCTTCGAGCACACAAATACAAAGAGCCATGTGACTACACAGACAGATCCCTTACGGAACACACAACTCCCTATCCTCCTAGGAGCACTCCCCCATATATACACTTCACAATACACAAACACAGAGGGAACCCCTTGGGAGGGCGAACAAATACACAGACCCCTTTGGTAACTAACACACACACGTGTGACCAAACAAGCAGCGAGGGATTGATTTACCATGCGTCTCTCTCGGTCGCCGCTTTTAAGTCCTGAACTGTCTTTTTAACCTGCCAAAGTGTTGTTGGTGTGTTAGACAAATTGGTTTAAATTTACGGAATCAAAACGGCAACTCACAACATGAAGACAAACACTTCTTCCTAAGGGCATCAAACAGCTCAATAGGGCACACACAGCTACCTCTAAGAATACCTCTAAGAATACGTATATGCTCCCATAGGCACCCTATGAGTATACATACGCACTGATTCATACAACAAGGCGCAAATCAATCAACACGTGTACATACGCAAACACAAAGAGGTCTATCTCCCTTACAACAGAGACCCCAAGCGCATAGGGGTACCAACTGAGCTCATAAATTCGTCAGCTCACATCATCCGTCCCATTGCAGACATATAACGAGGTCAGAGAACACACAGATTCATATGATGAATGAGCCCTACGAAAAGCTATTCATTTAATGTCACAAACACCCCATAGACAGCAGGCTCCCATATTCGTACGCAAAACCCAATGACAACAAACCCTGCTCTCAAAGGGTCCCATGAGAGAAAAGATCTTTAAATCACACAGAGGTCCCCATGGCGACCGATGGCTATCACAACACACCCATCCAACTCCCTGTAGGGTCATAGACCATCTCGGTGACAGACCCCTACGATAACACACAGGTCTCCATGGTCACAACAGAGGTCTCTACCGCGCCCCCGCCAGGGTATGTGACTCACTGTGCTGCCGCTCGGAGCCCCTCCTCCCTCTCTGGGCTGTGCCGCTCCTGCGCGCCTAGCTCCTAGGTCAGGGGGATGGTGGTGTAGATATGGTGATGTCACTGGAGGCTTCCCTCTTACATCCCGCCACGGCCTCCTCAAGCGTTTGTTGTGGGAAAGAGCATCTTCCTCCGCCCGGCGCCGCTCCTGCCTCAGCCAGCCTTCCTCCTGCCACAGACTGCGCGCGTGCCGCCTCAGGCAGCACTGTGGACTTAACTTTAAATGGTCAGTTGTTTTAATATAGCGATTAATGTTGTGTTAAGAGGTTCACATTTGTGTAGCGCTAACAACCATTTACATAGTATCGTAGAGATTACTTTTTGGCTGGCCTTTTATAGGAAACTGGGAATACCCTCAATTAGGCGGGTTTGTGGTCTATTGTTTGATTGCGAGAAATCATTAGAGAGTACATTCAATGTTTATTTTATAAGTGGTTTGTGTAGGTTGGCGTGAAGGTAAACTGCATTCAATCTTGGAAAACCAAGTAGTGTATCGTGTGTATGTGTGGTTTTTGCGAGGGACTGCACCAAAAGTGTTCTGTGTTAACGGGAGCCTGCAGTCCTTTTAAACAAGCGCTCGCCATTGCGGGAAGGCAGCTGCTTGTTTATATTTGCATCGCGCTTTCACTTTCACTTTAAGTGAAAGCGCGATGCAAAAATAAACACGCGGCTGAGTGAAACAGATGTTGAGATAAGAAATTGCTTCACGACAGCCGTGAAGCAGACGAGCCAGTCCGGATGGGCCGGACGAAAGGGAGAAAGGGCAGTGGCCAAAAAGCATCATTTTCAATGGGAAGCCAGCATTTAGCATAAACGCTGACGCGACCCAATGAAAATGATGGGCGGGGCTTCAAGTCCCCTTCTGAAATCTCCTCTCTCACTATATGTCTCGCCGAGCGAGCGGCGCATGCGCTGCAACGATAGGCGAGACCTAATAAGGCTGTCAATATACATTTTTACCCCAATATTTATTTGCGGCAATATAAGTAGGTGAAGTAGTCCCATATGAAAAGGTCACCTGTAGGCCCTATACCATGTATTCATTCTCAGGGAATGAGGTGTGCGCTAGGAAGAGGCAGGCAAAAGTTTAATCTTTCTCACATTGCATCCAATATATTGCATGCATTGCAGGCAAGTTGGTTTGGGATCTACAACAGGAAATCTTGTTTGCATTACTACTGTCTTTGTGGAGAAAGGACGTCAGCTGGACTAGGCCCTGTCCTTGAATATCCTCAAGCAAGTCTCCACACTCCGACCCTAGTGAAGCTCCCTTCGGTGTCACACTTGAGTTAATCGAGGCTCCTAATGGATGACCACTGATTGCACTCTCACAGTTTGCAGACACCAGCATGCTCCTAATTGACAGGCTGCACAAGAGGAGCTCATCAATTAAAAGGTTCTGGGGTCACTTTTTCCGTGACGTCTTTAGAATGGGTTCTCGATGGTTTTCGAGGATAAGCTCTGAAATGTTAAAAGCGAGTGCCTGTTTTCTGATATTTTGTTAACTTGTATATGTGTGAAGCCTGACAGAGTGCAGGGGTTCAGGACTGTAGGAAGAAAAGAAAACAAGCAGGATTTTACTGGGGAGAATTGTGATAATAACCAGATGAAACACTGTTTGCTCCGTTCATACTGAAATCACAAAAGGGGGCTAGAGGAGGTTTAAGGACCAGCGGGAGCCAACTCCCCACTCATGTATTCACGTCACAAAAGAAGCCCCGGGTCCATAGTGATAGGGAGGTCTATCATGTGCCTCGAGAAGTGTCTTGGTGCAAAACAGGGGATTTCCCTTTTTAAGGACAGTTCCCCTCACACACCAGAGGTGTCATGCTTCATCATGGGGGTACCTCCTCGCGTGAGAGACCTATTCCTCACGCGGGCTACGACCCCCTCGCTGCGAGGGAGGAGCTCAGGGATGTTTTTTTGAAAGGGAGGATGGGTGTACTAAAACCCTATGAGAGCTTGGTGTGATGAAAGAAGTGCAGTGCTGTGATATAAGTGGTTAAAACTGGCTACAGGGTCAGCTATGAAGCAACATGCTTAAAATGTTGTAAAAATAGCTACCGGTAATGTTAGCACCGGAAACGCCATTTCTGCAATGTTTTCGGATGTATTCATTATTGGGGCCAAAACAGCTCTCACTGGTCTCCCTTGTTTATCCCACCAGAGTGTCTTTGACGAAATGCAATTGCACACAAATTAAACCCTGTTTGCCTACCACACATATAACGTTAAAACTTTAAAAAGGGGACAACCCCCTAAAGCCAGCCGATGAAAAACGAGCATTAATTATTTCTTATCTCGTATGTGTACATTTGAAAGAAAACCTGCAGCTGCGCGCCGGAACGTTCTCTATTTAGTATTCAGCTCTCCCTCAATATTATCAGCCCAAACTGTCTAAGAGTTTCTTATAAATAAACAGAGCCAGGCCTCATAAACCAAGGCTTACAGAGCCGCAGACTTCATCCTCCTGGATGTCCAGATGTCTGCGGTCATAGCAGGTCTTACGCCTTGGAGTCGTGCTGCCTTAAAAGTGAGGGGAATTACGGGCCTAGAATTTGAAGAAAGCACACAGAGCAGCCCCGGCTCTACCCCGCCCCTTCCTCCGATGAGCAGCTGCATCAGAGGTGCCGACTGCAGACATGGGGACCAGTGTTCGAGGCTCAGTGTTGCTCACCCGGCTCTACCCCGCCCCTTCCTCCGATGAGCAGCTGCAGACCTGGGGACCAGTGTTCAAGGCTCAGCGTCGCTCAACATCCTGTGAATGTGGTCAAATCACTTAATCACCATGTGCCCACCTTACATAATTGTATAACCTAAAAAGAAATGCCTTTGTATTCCAGCGATTATATAATAATGAATGCACAAAAACACGGGCAGAAAACAATTAAACACGCAAAGGGTACACAATAATAACAAGCATTTGCAATGCAAATAGGTCTTGCATTTTTGAGTTTAAGGTATTGGCATTGTAAATGACAATGCCTTTTATTTATGTCTTAAAAACGAGAACAAAAATAAAAGGCATTGTTATTTGCAATGTCAATAGCTCAAACTCGCGTAAATGCGAGACCTATTGCATCTCCAATACTTCTTTTGTACAGCTGACGCCCAGACCCGAACACGGCTCCCTCGGACCAAAGTCGGAAACTCTGTTTGGTACGCCACATCAGAAACTTGTTTTGTATTGGATCCAAGTGCGGACTGCTTGAGTAGTTTCCCAGCCAATGAAAGGCGCTCTGCAACCTGCCGTGATCATATCCACTGCAGGCTGTAACACAACTCACTGAAGTTGTCTCTGGTTTTATTTTTATTTTATTTTACCGGACTGTGTAATGTTTTTTTGCATCCCATGTCCAAGGCAAAGTGAATAACTTTGCCATATTCCTGTGTCTAAGCTGAAGGTTATGTTTACTTTACTGTAATTATCTGTGGAATGTGGTCCCCAGAGGCCGCACAGACGTGAGACACAAATGTCCTAAGCAGCTTATCAGAGGAGCCAGCCTGGCCTGTACATAAACAAGGCCGCATTCTTTCTTATTTAAATGAAAGACCTGTGGCGGATTGGCCTAGCACTGCTGCCGTGGGTGGTCTTTGGGACCAGAGATGGGGCTTCAGGCAGTGATAACGCCGGATTCCACTGTACAAATTACTAGGAACGCTCGGTCTACTGAATCTTTATTACCTTCTGAGAAGTGTAAAAGGGAGAAACAATACATCCGTTCGAAAACTGTCATGAAGCAATTATTTAAGAAAATCTCGGAAAAGATCACTGACTCCGAATTCCAAGTTTAGGGGTTTATCACAAAACCAAAAATAACTGAACGTACAGACACCTCAGGATAAAGTTGCAAAAATACAAAGGCACTAATACAAAGTCCATCCTACGTAACAATCTAATCCGATATAACATAAAGAGAATAAGCAATTCCAGGAATACTAAACAAGCAATAACTGCACCAACATCTATATTAGTCTTCATTAGTAGCTGTAAAGAAAATCCATTAATCTATCCCTACACTATCCTAAAGTGACATCCCTACTTAACATCACCCAAGCAAGATCCAGAAAAAGTGTCAGCTTGTGAAGACTTCCTAAGAAGTACACTCACGTTGTAAAAGCCAGTCTAAGTCTTCATTCTAAAATTGATCCCTTCCTTTACCCTCTAACAGCTCTCTCCTTCTCTCTCTTCCCTCTCTCTGCAATCTCCTTCTACCTTCTGCTCTCTCCTCCCTCGGGGCACTGTCCCTAATACAAAATGGACACTTAATAACCACGCCTCCTGAAACACCTCCTCTGGCCAGGCACCTCTCGTAGGTAACTTTCCACCAAAACTTGTACTCGGTCCAGCAACGGTTGGTGTGTCCTTGGGTCTCAGGCTTCTTCAGCACAACTCCCAATTATCGGCATTCCTGAAGACTTTGTAACAGGTTTCGTCCATACCTAACTCCTAAAACAAAAAGCGTTATTCTAACTAACGAGGACGGTGTCCTTGCACCTGCAACAGAAGCTTGAGAACAGAACAACCTTGCACGCACATGAATTTCGCTGACCGTCTCCAAATGAGAGCCTCACCAAGGGAAAATACATTTCAGGCCTACATAAACCAGCTAACATAAGGAAACAAATAGGCCTTTCTTAGCGCTAAGGAGCAAATACTCCATCTAGGCCTTTAACATCAACTTAAACACATTTAAAATGTTACATCTGTAAGCACTACATTTCATCACATTTAAACACAATTAATCACCTACGCGTTTGCAACTTCAACATGATGCACGTTTAAATCTACTGTATTGCATTACGTATAACTACTTCATTAAGCATTTGCAATGAACATCGAAAGTTACATAATTCCCTCTAAATGCCACTTTACGTTTCTTGGATGGCACAACTCATCTTAACATTTCATTTACCACTGATTATTACAACACGAGTTCTAACTAAGGTTAACGCACACATAAGAATATATGCGGGTACGGACTATCCATGAATATAATGTACCCCTACAATTTTCAGAATATCACTGCGCTCTATCAGTTCCCCCCTCTGATGACTAGTGTCATCAACAAAATCACAACTCCCTGGAGAAAGAACTGACCTAAACAGAGCTTGTAGCCAATCTTGCCTGTCGGAAAATTCCAGATTTTTGATATTCTCGTAATGACTGTCCTGCAGTCTAGACATCCTTATCTCCCTCTCCCTAAAGGATCTTTCGACTTGATTCGCCCTGTACCACTGATAATCCCTCACAAAACCCCACAGGCAAATCACACAGACCACGATTATAATGATAGGTCTCAGAATGTAACCAAGAATACCCTCTCCCAGGCTTGCAAACCAACTCCCCACTCTACCAAACCCTTTTCCAACTTTCTCCCAAACACCCTCTTCAGTCAGATCCTGGATCTCATGATGAATCTCAGTGATGTTACTTATATACTTCTTCAGATCTTTACTATTATCTGGTATATAAGTACAGCACTCTTGCACCTTCAGCATTTTACAGACTCCGCCCTCTTTTGCCAATAAGACATCCAAAGCAAGACGGTTCTGCATCACCATTGTCCTTATCGACAACATCTCTCCATCCACGAGCAATAGTGATTTAGCTGTATTCGTCGACAACTTGTCCACAACAGTCGCCAGCTTTCTAATCTTCACAACATTCAAAACCACTCCCAAACCTGGTATTACAGCTCCAAAAATATCTCCAATCACTCCTCCTGCACTTGCATCTCTCCTTACCCTAGAATGCATTCCTCCTTCCAGGAGTCCTAGCTCCTCTACATGGTAGATCTTGGGGAAAACAGCTGCCAGGTAACAAGTACCGTACCAATTGGCAGGTAATCTCACATAAGCGTTTTTCCCACATACAAAGTATACTGTTAGCACCACTTGTACAGGACCCTGCAAAAAGTTCTTTGCTGACTCTTCCATGGTGAAAACGTGATCACACGCACTCTGTCCCACATAAACCTTATCATAGTAGGTCTGGACACGTTTCACACACAGCTTCCCCTTTTGCTCTAGATCTAATGCTATAGGGCCATAGCTCCCTTTCGCTCTGTGAGCCAACTCCTCCTTTGTCCAATCTAATGGACTTTCTACAGTGTTACGTGTTTGTGTTAGCTGTCTATATATATCCTCTACTTGATCTACAAACTTCTTTTCTATCTCTGTTAGTGAACACGTCAGGTTATGTCTATGTGCATAAGCGGTATCTAACGTTATAGTTGGTATGAAATACTTCCCAATCCTATCCTCCTGCTTATAATAATCGTACTTATTCAGGTGCTTATATGCTGGAACCTCTGAAAGCACCGCATCGTAATTGGAAAAGAAGTATTCATAATGACCTCTCCCATAAAACATGCTAAGCAACAAACTACATGAAATTCAATAAGTCAACGGAAGATGATGATATCTAATGCCCTCATCCACTGATGCAGGCAATTGCATACACACATAACAGTCGCTCACATCCATCGTCTTGATATACTCATATAGCAGCTTGGCATACGCATTAAGCTTAAAATCACCTCTAGACAAATCTGCATGTAATCTACGACTATTTTGATCTAGCATAGCCTTTTCAGCTCCTATGATATCCTCCTTTTTGGTAGAAGTACTGGGTGTAGGTGTCCCTTTCACCGCTACGACTTCTACCTCATGTGGAACAATAACTGACACTACAATAACTATGACTATTAAAACTATCACTCCCACTATGGAAGCACCTATCATACACTTGGATCTACGGTTCGGATTTCCAGACTCCATCTTCTCTCGTTACAGCAGTTCAAATTAGAGGATACACAAAAGTCTCTTCTTTCCACCTCAATTTGCTGCTCAGAAGCTCAAACAAAGTTCAAGGAAATCCTGGAAATTCGTTCAAAGTTCAGTTCTTCTGGATTTATTTACACAGTCCAAAAAAGACTTCCCTAGCCCTCTTTCTTCTTCTACTGAAAACCCTAATTTTATTCTTCTTCCACTCGGGCCTAGGTTATCTTCTCTGAAACACCTATTTACAACGCACAGTTCATTCACAATCTACGATAAGTTCAGATCCGATTGCAGCTAAAACATGTTGCAAAATCTCAAGACGAACATCTACCAATTCATGAGGTGATGCTTCAAAACCAAACGTTGGGAAAACTAATTTATGCAATATCAGAATTCGCACCTTGCTCAAAACTGGAGGTTTTGGGACCGTGACTGTCAGCACTCCTTCAACTTCAAGTCCTGGAACTATCAGTCCCACATCAATTTTCAGTAGAGGATTCCTGCTGATCACTCGCACGGACCTCAGCCTCCCGGAACTCACTACTCCCGGCATCAGTTACTACGTAAGTCCACTCCGGGGCAGCGTATCTCTGGCAAGGCACTCTTGTCCTTCTCGACCTTCTCAGGCCTCCTTGGGCTTGCTCTTCTTCACTCACTTCTGATTCAGATGTCTCAGACACAGGGGCAAGATCTCTTTTGGGGGCCAATCGTAGATTCAGCCTTCTCTGTCTTTCAGGCCACGATTCTCTTGCTCGGTCAGCCCTTTTGCTCTCCTCTCGAACACTCTGCGTACCACCTCCTTCGGCTGAGTCTGACTCTATATCACCCGCAACGTTACCTTCTTCCTCAGAGTCAACACCTGGGTTGTGTGTAGCATAACCCTCCTCCGCCTGGTCTGGTGAGCGACCAGCTTCATCAGTAACCCTTACAGCTTGGCTTGTCCTCTCTCATGGCCCTGCCGCCACAGCTGGATTTTCATTCTTGAGAGGAGCTGCTTCTTCCAAGGGTTCTGAAACTTGGCGGGTGTGGGAAGCATGTATCCAATTCGGCAACCCTCCGCTCTTCACATCTGTGTTCGTTACAAGTATCACCTGGTAGGGGCCTCGCCACCGAGCATCCAAACAGCTCTTCCTCACGTGCTTACGGACAAGCACCCAGTCCCCTGGGCACAGGTCGTGGCAGAGATCTCTTGAAGCCGGAACAGCAGCAGCTTCCACCTGCTGAGACATAGAACGGACCACATCAGCTAGTACTTTGCAGTAATCAAGGATTAAGTCATCAGTGATGTTTATCAAGGCTGAGACTGGTATTGCTGGCAATCGCATCGCCCTCCCCATAAGGATCTCATGCGGGGAAAGACCGGTCCTCCTATCTGGGACACTGCGAACACTCATCAACACCAGAGGCAACGCATCAGGCCACTTCAGAGATGTAGACGAACACACTTTTGCCATCCGTGCTTTCAAAGTTCTCTGGTCGATAGCTACAATGGAGTCTCTGATCAACATTTAAAGCAGCGCAAAGCAATTTCATGATCTCGCTGTGGAAGTGTGTTCCTCTATCCGATTCCAATGAAGTTGGAAAACCAAACCTGGGAATCAACTCTCTCAATAATAGCTTCGCTACTGTAAGGGTGTCACACCTTCGTGTTGGATAAGCTTCCACCCACCATGAAAAGACACATACCACCACTAGAATGTACCTCAGTCCGTTGCACCTGGGCATTTCGATGAAATCAAGCTGTATCCTATTGAAAGGTCCTCCCGACCTCCCAATGTGACTCGGTGCAACCACAGTTTTCTTTCCAGCATTCATTTGTTGACAGGTAACACACCTATGACACACTGCTTCAGCAAACGCACGGAACCGTGGATTGTACCACGTTTGTCTGAACACTCGCACCATTGCATCTCTCCCTAGATGCACAGCACCATGAATTTGCCTTGCCATCGGGCTCAATAGGTCATCTGGTAACACTGCTCGACCATCACTTGAAATCCAAATGCCAACATCCCCCTTCTCACACCCTGATCTGATCCATACATCTCTTTCCTGATCTGAGGCTCCTTCCTGCTGGCTCTTGAGTTCCTCCCAAGTGTCTGCCATGGCTAACACCATGCTGAACTCGGTTCTTTCTTGGCTCTCTCCAGTGTAATCTCCAGTAAATATACACCCTTGTTCAGCGCAAAAACGTGCAATTTCATCCGCGTACTTATTTCCAATAGAAACAAAATCCGTCCCCCTCCCATGTGCAGCGCACTTTATCACTGCTATTTCCCTGGGACGTTGCAAAGCTTCTAACAGTTGTCTCACATATTCTCCATTCCTGATGGGAGATCCAGATGATGTCAAGAAACCTCTCTGAGACCATAGCTGTCCGAAGTCATGAACCACACCAAACCCATACTGGCTGTCGGTGTAGATGGTGATTCGGATCTGATCAGCTGCCAAACAGGCGTGAGTCAAAGCAATGATTTCGGCCACTTGTATGGAGTATACTCCTTCTAGGCAAGCAGCTTCGACCACTCCAGTAATGTTACATACAGCAAACGCTGCTCTCAAATGACCCACATTGTCTCTTAAACATGAACCATCGACAAAGAAAATTTCATCAGGGTCAGACAGAGGTTCATCAACAATGTCAGGTCTCGGTTTGGTGCAAAGTTCAGTCACATCAAGACAGTCATGGTCTTCACAATCTTCATCATCTGCATTTGGCAATGGCATCAATGTAGCAGGATTTAAAACAGAACACCTTTTCAGAGTCACATTCTCCGCGGCAAGTATGACTTGCTCGTAGCGTGTGAGTCTATTGTTTGTCAGGTGCTGTGTTTTAGTCCTTGTCATCAAGAGCTCAACAGAATGTGGAACATATACCATAAGCGGGTGACCCATAACAATGCTTTCACACCTCTCAATGCTGACACCTGTTGCAGCAACGGATTTGAGACATCCGGGCAACGCTGAAGCTACTGGATCTAAAGTAGCTGAAAAGTAGGCAACTGGTCTATGGACACCTCCATGACACTGAGTCAGGACTGACAATGCGCAACCTTCTCGATCATAACAGAACAATGAAAAGGACTTGTTGTAGTCAGGCATTCCCAGAGCCGGAGCACGACATAAGCCCTCTCTCAACTCCAAGAACACAATCAAACAGTCATTGTCCCATGGTACCGGATCACTCACGTCCTTATGCGTCAGCCTCTGCAGAGGCTTCGCCTTCAATGAGAAGTTGGGAATCCATTGGCGACAGTAACCAACCATTCCCAAGAACATTCTGACTTCCTTCTGAGTGGTAGGCACAGTCATGTTCATGATCGCCTCGATTCGATCTGGTGACACCTTTCTCTTGCCTTTCTCAATTCGATTACCCAAGTACTGAACCTCACTCAGACAGTACTGCAACTTGTTTGGGGACACCTTGTGTCCATTCTCCCCTAAATGATTCAGTAAGGCAATCGTATCAATCCTACAAGCATCCTCCGTTTCTGACGCGATGAGGAGATCATCAATGTACTGCACGAGAACAGAATTCTGCGGTAGTACAAGGCTCTCGAGATTCTTCTTCAAGATCTGATTAAAGATTTATGGACTCTCTGTATACCCTTGAGGGATACAACACCACGTTAACACACGGTCTTCCAGACGGAAAGCAAACAAAAATTGGCTCTCCTCGTGCAAAGGTATCGAAAAGAATGCTTGGCACAAGTCAATCACCGTGAACCACTCGGCTTCACATGGAATCTGGAATAGTATCACTGATGGATTCGGTACCACTGGACAACACGGACCCACAATCGCGTTGACCTTTCGCAGGTTTTGCACGATTCTGAATTTCCCACTTGGTTTCTGCAATCCCATAATGGGTGAGTTGCATGGACTGCCCATTATCTCCTTCAGAATTCGCTGCTGAATCATGGAATCGATTACAGGTTTGATCCCTGTGATCGTCTCAGGCGACAGATTATACTGGTGTGTTCTCGGAAACTCAACATTTTCCTTGACCTGGATCTTAACTGGCTCAACACCTCTGATCAGTCCAATCTCTTCCCCTGTAAAATCCCACACGTCCAATGAAACAGAGTCTCTTAAGTCAAGTGGAAGCTCTTCCACTGTTAACATAGGGGACATCTCTATGCAGAAATGCTGAATTGCAACCTTGAAGGTGGCATCATCATCATTTGTCTGTAATTCCACTCCCTTGGGGGTGCAATAGATGGTACGATTCAGTTTGCTCAAAAGATCACGTCCTAGCAAACAGACTGGACTTGAGTCGCACACCACAAATTGGTGTCGATCTCGGAAAGTTCCTATTCTCACAGGAATCGGCTCAGTCAATGGGTTAGTCATCTTCTTATTCGCCACTCCTACTACTTGGATTGATTGTCCCGAGAGGGGTAGGTTGGGAACTACTGCAGATCTCACAGTAGAACGGGTAGCACCAGTATCAACCAAAAAGGTGGTGGGATGACCGTCAACATCCGCCTCTACAAACGGTCCCCTCTGGTCTACCTCTAAGACTGCCCCAAGAGTGCAGTCTTCCTCCCCCCTCAGGCACCGTCATTTCAACGGGTCCGAGCTGTAATCATCGCAATCCTCGAAAAGGGGCATCTGCTGGTACGTTTGATTTCCCTGTGGAATTCTCGGAGGTTGCGGAACTTGCACCTGCGGGCACAATGTCCTCCCTTGCATGGACCTGGGTCTCATCACTGTATTGACGACCTCAGATACCTGCACCGTCTCTCCCTCTTGTTGCACTTGGTTCGCTGGATTCAATATACACTCGCGCTTCCAATGCCCGATCTTGTGACAAAAGTGACACTGCCACAGTTGTCTTTTTCAGTGTCGCCACATCCATCCCTGTCTTAGGGTCTATAGGTTTCCCCCTTCCCGGACCCTGCCCATTCTGGGTCCCTCCTTGATTGTTTCCCTGTCTTCTCCCTAGCGTCCCTCCACTTGACTGTGTCTGAACTTCCCTGTCAGCGTTTTGCATTTGGACCAGCATCAGCTTATCCTTAAGCTTCCTGTGTTTCGAGTCCACTTCATCGCTGCAGTACCTGGCGTACCACAGTATTTCGTCCACCGACTTGTTCTGCCAGCAGATCAGATGCTGCTGAATCATGAAGCTGATTTCTGGTCTCAGACCCAAGACGAACTTGGAAACGAATTGTCCCATGTCTTTGGGGTCTAACGTGTCTAGCCCACTGTACTGCTTAAAGGCTTGTAAGAGCCTCTCATAATATTTGTGTACGGACTTTTTTGGTTCCTGAACGGTTCGATCTATCTTAACCCAATCAATGTCTTGTGGTGAGATTTTAGATTTCAGCCATGTAATCACTTGCTCAAACTTTTTCATAACAATTGGTGAAGTACCATTGGTAACAGAATCCCTGTCTCATTCAGAAGTTGGCCAATCAACTGCAACTTTACAAGCTGCCCACAAATCACTTGGTACTACAATATCAAACAATGTGTTCAGGTCAACCCACAACACCTTTGAGATTTTAACAAATCGGTCGACCTGCTTGTACCACTCGACAGGCTTCTCCCTCAGCCGAGGAAATTCGTTTGTAAACGCTGCCAAATCACCTCTACTCCAAGGCACATGCACATACCCTCCGTTTTGTACCTCTCGCAAAGGAAAATTTCCCACTCCTATCATCCCCCCTCCTGGAGGCGGTGTCTCTCCTACGCTCTTTTTGGTGCTCTTCTTTTTGGACCATCTTTCCTCCCATTTGTCAAGCATGCTCCATGCACGTATCCCTACAATCAATTCTCGAATGTGAGTTTTCAGCCCTATCACTCTCTTCTCTTCCAGTTCCTGGTCACTGTACTGCAACCTATGATTTCCCTGCAAAATCTTAGTTTTGGACAAATCCACCTCGTGTCTCTTTGCCAAGTCTGTCAGTTT
Source organism: Calotriton arnoldi (assembly GCA_963921515.1). NCBI lineage: Eukaryota > Metazoa > Chordata > Amphibia > Caudata > Salamandridae > Calotriton > Calotriton arnoldi. The sequence continues at coordinate 49,282 of CAWUFW010022305.1, read as the reverse complement.
CTCATGCGCTGATCTCGCCTTGCGAGTTACATCTTTTGCTACAAACAGCAACTCGTCTGGTCCATAAAGCTCTACTCTTTCCAATGGCAGGTTCCCACTAATTATCTCATCTACCTCAGCTTTTAACCTCATCACATCCAACATCTTTGCTCTTATAGCAGTTTTAAGTTCCCTCGACTTGATGCACCACTCGACTCTCCATTCTCACTGCCCTGATCCTCACATCAGTTCCTTTCCGCTATATTCCCTAGGACTGGTCGGCTTCCTGCATTCCCGCGATCCCAGGCTCCTGTCATCCTATCATTAGGGTTTCTCACTGGTGGTTCCCACATCCTTATGTCAGATCTTGAATTGGCCAAAGACCTTGGTCTCGCCGTTCTTACGTCTCCCTGTCCTCTAGAGGAGTCTGCTGTGACTGGCAAGGGAGTACTTGATTTCATGGGTTTCGGAAGATGACCTATTCCACTCACTATGCCATTCCCTCCAGAGCCAGTCCCTTCTCCTGCTACTGATCGTGCTAAACTTCCATTTCCTGCCTGATCTGGGTCATATACTGACACTATGGGGCCGATGGTAACCGGTACTGTAAGAGCATCCGGTAGCCTCGTAACAACTGTAACTCCATTAGCTTCGATGCTTGCTGGTGTGTGTGATCCCATCCCTTCTGTTCCGGTTGATATTCTTCCGACTACTCTCGCACTAGGTTGAGTCTGCGATTCTCCAGTTCCCTCTGTTGATACTGCCCTTCCCTCTACGGAATCTGGATTATATGGAGGTGGTCTTTCTGATAGCAGTCTATCTAGCAAGCTTTCATCTGTGTCACTATCGTCTTCCTCACCCCTCTTCTTCTGGGCCTCTCCTACGTTTATCATCAACGGGAATAGCCTATCCCCTTCAATAGTTTCCACCCTCCATCTCTTCTCCAATGCTTCCCATCGCGCATCCTGAAACGCCCTGATTGACTTTTTCACCCTTTCCTGACTTCTGTCTCTTTTCCTATCATGTGCTGCTCTTATCCATGCATGTAGCGCCTCAAAATGTGTTGGTCTGGGTAAAGGTCGCAATGAGGACATCACCGTTTTCAATTGGTACAACACTTCCAACCTGAAAGTGCCATAACGCGGAAAAGTCAATTCTCCCTCATTTTCAGTCATTTTATGCCAATTTTCAAGCCAAATTATAGTATGCAACCCCACATTCGTAGCCATATAATAGGCTGGGGTATCCTCGGGTGGAGCTTCTTCTCCCCCCCCGAGTAACCACTCGTCTGTTTCCTCTACACATATCTCGTAAAACTTTAAAACATTTCATGATGAAATCAACGTTTTCTTCACTTGTTTTCACTCGACTTCCTGATGACAATCCACCAATACCAGCGCGGCTTCACACCAACCGACCTATCACAGCGTGACACTCTCTGACGTCACTCTTCCTCCTCATGCAGCAGTTCCCCTCCTTTACAATTCGTCTCTCGCACACTCTTACGTCTTTCTCATACGCTGAAATAACTGTTTGTCCACCAAACGACCGAACAGTCACTTCTCTGACTGTCTGTCCACAAAACGACCGGACAGTCTCGTAATTGTCGACCTCAACACTGGCAACCGTCTGTCCGCGAACGACCGGACAACTGCCTCAGACTATCTGCCCACGAACAGCCGGACAGTCGTACTTAATCGATAGGATCCAATAACTCGATGTTCCACATGCAGTAACCCACGACCTGCGTTGGTTACTCACGCACTCACACACACATTTCCCTATCACCGGTGGGTTAGTCAACGACGTCTCATGACTCCCACAATCTCTGGTCAGACAATTTCAACTTTGGGTGTCTTCTACACCACAATCTCTTATCCCAGGATATCAATAAATCAAATCTCATGGACCGCACGCGTTCGGCCCGAAACCACAATCACTCAACTCTCATTCCAACTCCGCAAGACATCACGCAATCAAAACAACAGCGCAATCTAACAGACATACATCCCTGTTCATACTCACTCCCCCACGAACTGCTGTTTCCGCCGCACCGTCACTCGCCGTCGGTTTCCATCCAACGCCGTCGTCCTCCGCTCACAATCCACTGGATAACCATCACTTGGGCTCTATGGGGATTCAATGACTACCCTTCTCTACTTCTCCCCTTACTACAGAGGTAACCATCCTCTCGCTACCAACTGATAACGCCGGATTCCACTGTACAAATTACTAGGAACGCTCGGTCGACTGAATCTTTATTACCTGCTGAGAAGTGTAAAGGGGAGAAACAATACATTCGTTCCAAAACTGTCATGAAGCAATTTAAGAAAATCTCAGAAAAGATCACTGACTCCGAATTCCAAGTTTAGGGGTTCATTACAAAACCAAAAATAACTGAACGTACAGACACCTCAGGATGAGGTTGCAAAAATACAAAGGCACTAATACAAAGTCCATCCTACGAACCAATCTAATCCGATATAACATAAAGAGAATAAGCAATTCCAGGAATACTAAACAAGCAATAACTGAACCAACATCTATATTAGTCTTCATTAGTAGCTGTAAAGAAAATCCATTAATCTATCCCTACACTATCCTAAAGTGACATCCCTACTTAACATCACCCAAGCAAGATCCAGAAAAAGTGTCAGCTCGTGAAGACTTCCTAAGAAGTACACTCACGTTGTAAAAGCCAGTCTAAGTCTTCATTCTAAAATTGATCCCTACCTTTACCCTCTAACAGCTCTCTCCTTCTCTCTCTCTTCCCTCTCTCTGCAATCTCCTTCTACCTTCTGCTCTCTCCTCCCTCGGGGCACTGTCCCTAATACAAAATGGACACTTAATAACCACGTCTCCTGAAACACCTCCTCTGGCCAGGCACCTCTCGTAGGTAACTTTCCACCAAAACTTGTACTCGGTCCAGCAACGGTTGGTGTGTCCTTGGGTCTCAGGCTTCTTCAGCACAACTCCCAATTATCGGCATTCCTGAAGACTTTGTAACAGGTTTCGTCCATACCTAACTCCTAAAACAAAAAGCGTTATTCTAACTAACGAGGACGGTGTCCTTGCACCTGCAACAGAAGCATGAGAACAGAACAACCTTGCACGCACATGAATTTCGCTGACCGTCTCCAAATGAGAGCCTCACCAAGGGAAAATACATTTCAGGCCTACATAAACCAGCTAACATAAGGAAACGAATAGGCCTTTCTTAGCGCTAAGGAGCAAATACTCCATCTAGGCCTTTAACATCAACTTAAACACATTTAAAATGTTACATCTGTAAGCACTACATTTCATCACATTTAAACACAATTAATCACCTACGCGTTTGCAACTTCAACATGATGCACGTTTAAATCTACTGCATTACATTATGTATAACTACTTCATTAAGCATTTGTAATGAACATCGAAAGTTACATAATTCCCTCTAAATGCCACTTTACGTTTCTTGAATGGCACAACTCATCTTAACATTTCATTTACCACTGATTATTGCAACACGAGTTCTAACTAAGGTTAATGCACACATAAGAATATATGCGGGTACGGACTATCCATGAATATAATGTACCCCTACAATTTTCAGAATATCACTGCGCTCTATCTGCAGCGACCCCCATTTGTTACTGGGGCTGGGTGTTAACTTTCTGCCTGCCTCTGTGTTTATTTTCTGAACTTCAGGGTTTATGAAGCAGCAGCTTGCTTTCCTTTGCTGCATAGATGTCCCCATGCTACCAATAGCGCTGTGCTGCCTACTAGGGTAGCTACTTTTTAAAAATAAAATGTGGAGTTTTAGCTCCACCTCTATTTGGTACGCCATATCACAAACTTGTTTTATTCTTTTGTACTTGACTTATTTGTTTGCAGCTTCTCTTTGTTTTGGTTATAAAGTGAAGAGACGTTTGTTTGAGTGGAGCCGTGTGTCTTTTAGCTTGTTTTAATTTAGTTGGAAGTTAATTTTCTTGTGCAAGGGCTGCATGCGAGTGTCCGCCTGGACCTTTCTCTTTCTTCTGGGGCTCGCGGTGTGTTTGCTTCTCTGACTACTGTGGTGGCTTTAGTCGCGCCCATCCCTTCCCAAACCCTGGGTGTGCTCACCTAGCAGAGGCACAACCAGAGTCAAATTACGGGGGGGGGCTGATAAAAATGTCGGGAGTGGCTGTCACCTAGCAGATTTATAGCACCAACTTGGGGTCCCACGCTGTTACCTGAAGAGGCAAAGCAATAAGTTCACCAATTAGTGAGAAAGCAGTTACACGCCTGTTGCTTTGTTGTTGGCGTTGCTGTGGCCTCATCACATGTCGAATTTAATGGGCTGGAAGTGGCGTGAGAGATGTGTGGAGCTGGGAGATTACCGAGCCTCGTCCAAGAACGAATACTTCCCCGGACCCTGCCCCCAACAGCGCTGCCCTATGGCAGCCACCTACACTGAGAGAACTTAGGGGGCGGATCAACTTGCGGACTGAAAATCCCTTTATTCCTACGCGTAAACTCACAGAAGGGGCTGGTGGACAGGGAGAGGAATGCGGGCTGCCTGGTGACCGGGAGGCTGAGTTCAAATAAAGGCGGAACTATGCGGCTTAAATTTAAAGTAATATTCACTTCGGTGCAGTACCACACTGCGCTTTCTAAGGACAAGTAGGCAGGAGACAGCCGCAATGCAGCCAGCGAAGCAGGCGGGCAGTAGCAGAGCTGTGTGCTGGAGCTGTCCAGGGGAGGACGGGGTGCAGCTCCTAGTCGGCCATGCATCAATCAATCAATCATAGCATTTGTAGAGCGCACTACATACCCGTGAGGGTCTCAAGGCGCTGAGGGGGGAGGAGGGTGCTGCTACTGCTCGAAGAGCCAGGTCTTCAGGAGTCTTCTGAAGGTCAGCAGGTCATGGGTCTGCCGTAGGCGGAAGGGGAGGGTGTTCCAGGTTTTGGCGGCGAGGTGGGAGAAGGATCTGCCGCCGGAGGTCGCTCTTCGGATGCGGGGTATTGTGGCGAGGGCGAGGTCGGCGGAGCAAAGCTGGCGGGCGGGGGTGTAGAGGCTGAGTCGTCTGTTGAGGTACGCAGGTCCGGTGTTGTGCAGTGCCTTGTGTGCATGGGTGAGGAGCTTGAAGGTTATCCTCTTGTTGACGGGGAGCCAGTGCAGGTTTCTCAGGTGAGGGGTGATGTGGCTGCGGCGAGGGATGTCGAGGATCAGGCGTGCAGAGGCGTTCTGGATGCGTTGCAGCCGTTTCAGGAGTTTGGCAGAGGCTCCAGCGTAGAGGGCGTTTCCGTAGTCCAGCCTGCTGCTGACGAGGGCCTGGGTGACCGTTCTTCTCGTTTCGGTGGGGATCCACTTGTAGATCTTGCGGAGCATGCGGAGGGTTTTGAAGCAGGCGGAAGAGACAGCGTTGACCTGCTTAGTCATGGAGAGGGTGGAGTCGAGGATGACTCCTAGGTTGCGTGCGTGGTCGGTGGGTATTGGGGCTGCTCCCAGTGCGGTTGGCCACCAGGAGTCGTCCCAGGCTGAGGGGGTGGATCCGAGGATGAGGACCTCCGTCTTGTCAGAGTTCAGCTTCAGTCGGCTGTTCCTCATCCATTTGGCGACGGCCTTCATTCCTTCTGTGATCTTCGCAGATTCCCTTCACCATCCCAAAGTGTCCAGGCCCCAGATAGGAGAGCGGCTGGGCCCCTAGAGCGGGATGGGTTGTCTGTACCTCCCCCACAGGTGTCACTATGTGACCCCCGGTGCTGCTGAAGAGGCTGCAGGTGTGGGTGTTCAGGTGCAGCGCGCTTCTCTTCCTGCTCTGCTGGGCGGCTGCCTAGGTCCTGGTAAACACCTTCCTCTTTGTGCGCAGGAGCGTCTGTATAGCGGCTGCTGGACGCATGCGTAACATAGCCATCTGGACAGGTCAGGCAAAATAAAGTGCGAACTCAGCCAGCCAATCCCAGGAGAAAACAAGCATTTAAAAATGCAATAGGACTCGTATTACACGAGACCTATTGCATTATAAACTAAAAGTGCGGGCGTCCAAGAAGGCATGATCGGGAGTGGGGGGGTGGTGGTGTTTAGAGAAGTTACGGACTGCGGGAGAGGAACGGGGGGGCAGGGGAACAAAGAGTTTTTAAAGTAAAGGGGCCGATAGCCATGGAAGGAGAAAAATGACGACATGGCTGTCAGGAGGAGGGACAAGCAAGCCGAAAACAAATCAGAATGCAGCATTTCCGATTTAAGCCAATGAAAAACATGGGCGGAAAGTGGGCGGAGCTTCCCCCGCTATACTGTATACTGCATGCCTCGCAAAGCGAGCAGCGCGTTGCGCTGCAACGCTATGCGAGACCTAAAAACGCTTACTGTTTTATGTTTCTTAGAAAAAGGAACCGTCTCTGTATTTCAGCGGTAATATAATAATAATAAATGCACAAAAACACGAACAGAAAACAAAAAAGGATGTTTTATTATAAACACCCAAACGGCCCACAGTAATAAACACTGGCAATGTTTCGTGCGCCCAGGAGAAGAAGCGGTATGCAGCGCTCGCACAACATTCAAATTCCTTGCTTTGCCCCTTCGTCTGAAAAGGGAGGAGCGGCCATCACACACTGTATTGTGTGATGGCCAAACAAAAGGCTCTCTAAGTTAAATCGCCAGGCCAGGACAAAGGAGGGACTATTACTGAAATGCGGCAATAACAAAGCTGCATTTCTGATTGACACAGACAACAGCCAATCAGAATCGCTGGGTGTGCCTCCAGTCATAGAATAGGATACAAGAGGTCTTGCAGAAAGCGCATGCGCTGTCTTAGGCTCGACCTAAAAAGGGTGAATGTGTTTAACCAACACAGGAATGGAGACACCCAATGAATGGACTGGCACTCATTTAAATCCACTATTAACTTTTGTAGGACCCTGAACATCGCAATGAGCTTCTTGCCAGTCCAAGAACCGAGGCAGAGAGTACCCATACAGTTTGGGTAGGCGAGGAGGCTTATCCGCCAGAACACTTACCAGCCGGACTGAGTGGCAGCCCTCCATGGTCTTGTGGCTTCAACCACTTCTCGTGAAAAGAAATTGGTGCTGAGGCTGCAAAAAGCAAAAGTGTTTCGAACGCAACAGAATTTGTCAATTAAAAAAAGGGCAAAAAGATTCAATGTCTTGTGGGAGAGACAGATTTTCAGTATCGCTTCGGTCTCTACAGGGTGCGTCGAAGTATATGGCAGGGACCGAGCAAGCGCTGGCATCTTGTTTTACATCAAAGTTCTTTTTTTCAAATTATTTTTATTGAGATCTTATAGAGCAAGCAATAGAAATACAATGGAGAAGAAAGAATCGGATGTTACATAGGGGTACGAAGAGTTACAGTAGTACCAAACTTGGTATAAAACGGAGGAATGGTTATAGAAAGATATGCATTTGTGGTATTGTCAGTTGTTTACGGAGCTTGAGGTTGTGTAGAGTGGGAGAATCTTGGTGAGTATGTAATTGTGAGATCAAAAATGAAAGTGTTTTGCATTATGATACCCTTAGATGGTACAGTGGCGGAGGGGTTGGGAGAGAAGAGATAGGAAGAAGAGAGGATAGAGAAAGTGGTAAAGGCAGATAGAAAGAGTGAGAGAGGAGGAAGTGAAGGGAAGGGGAGGGAAGGGCGTAAGGAAGGGAGGTCTGGTATGAGGTTGGGGCAGGGTAGTGGGGGGTATGGTTTGCTAGGGGTCAAGTGGGTCATGTAGGTTATCCATAGTCTACATTGAGCTAGAGCTGATGAGATTTTATTCGATGCTAGATTGGCCCAAATAGAAGGCTAGTTCAGGGGTTATTGGTTTTGTTTATTAGATCTTCCCACTTGGCTTGGATGTGATGGGTTATGGAAGAGGTCTTGGGGGTTAATAGGGAGTAGAATTTGGAAGCAGTGTGTCCTCCCTTGGCGATAATCCTCAATGTTGAAGGATGGTCAGGTGATATTGGGGGTTTGTGTTTGGCTATAATAGCTTTGATATTTAAAAAAGTGTAAAAGTTGATGTCTTTAAGGTCATATTTGGATTTGAGATATGAGAAGGCAAGAGGTTTTGAGGGGAAGCCTAGGTCACCTATCAAGAGGATGCCTTTGTGTGGCCTTTTTCTTTGAATAATATTTTGCTCTCTGATTTGAGGTTATTATTATGCAATAACGATGCAAGAAAAGAATGGCACATTTTGTTAAAGAGTTTGTTGTCGATTTTTCGTAAGGCCTGTGCTGTGTGGGAGAGAATGCTTACTGAGTGTTCTAAAATTATAGTTTTGGTGGTGATAAGGGCTGAGAGCGATAGTGGTAAGGCTCGTGTGATTTTGATGTTAACCGAGGCCGGGGTAGCTATACTAGGTTGATGCAGCCAGTAGAGACCCTGTCTAGCAAGGTAGGCAGTCTGGAATCTTCAAACGTATTGGAGATTGATGCCTCCTAGTTTCTTTGGAAGGCGCAATTTTTTCAGGGCTGTTCTAGGTTTTTTGGATTGCCACAGAAAGTCGTTAAGTATGTGGTCTATCTTGGTGAAGAAGTTATCAGATAGGTGAATTGGGGACATGCTGATGAGGAAGTTGATGAGTGGGGAGATCATTAGTCTGATCGTTTTGATGCACCCCTGCCAAGTAATGAATCTGGCTGACCTTTTGTCAAGGAGGTCTTTAATTTGGTTTGGGGTTGTTTTTTCATTGTTGTCAATTGATTCTCTCAGGTTTCAGATGAACCAAATGCCTTGGTATTTTATTTTGTCAGGAGCCCATTTAAGACCGAGATCCCTCATATAGAGCTATTACAATGAATGTTCAGAGGTAGAATGTCTGTTTTGTCTTTACTAAGGGTAGAGCCTGAGGCGATGGCATAATCACTAATTGTTGATATAATGTTGGGCAAGTTGGAGGGAGCCTCGGACGTGAAAAGGAGAATGTCGTCTGCATATGCTGCTAGTTTTCTGGACCAAATGGGAAAGGGATGCCTGGAATGAGCAGATTTTCTCTCATTTTTATGAGTAGTGGATCCAGAGTGAGTAGGAAGAGGAGAGGGGCAACCCTGTCTAGTTCCTTGTTGTAGAGTAAAGCTTTGTGACAGGTTTCCATTGATGTGAGCTTTTGCTGGGGGTTTTATATCAAAGTACTTTGAAAGTGATGGCAACTTTCTATGTAACTGTGCAAACTACACACAACACACACACAAATATATGTAGAGATATTTGAACATACAGACATACAAATATTTAAAACACATTATTCCTCACATAAACGTAATTCATACACACTTAACATAAACTACACAAACACACATATAAATATGTATCTGCAGAAAATGCATATATATGTGCGTGTACTTATAGATGTGTCTGTATTTACACACATAAGTGCTTGCCTATTCTCACACTCACAAAAACATATACATATAAATATACATATTAGAAAACACACATTGATATTTTAAACACACATATATAGTCACACACAGTTGTAAAGACTCATTCAGATAAGTATGTGTATAGGTTTTTTACTGGCATTTTAATGTCCCGGCTGATAGAAAAATTATGAAAACGCCTGAAAGCCAGGGTCGGGCTGGCCTTTAGGGCAGTCAGGCACTGCACGATGGGCTGATCTGACTGATCAGGCTTGATTTTTAGGAAAGTGTGGGCCTGTTTTATGACCAGGTGGGTAAGTTTATTGTTGATTTGCCTGCTATTACCAAAAGCATTGCCTGCAGCAAACACAAATGCATGCTGTTTCCCATACCTTGTAAAATACCTATCCAGGGTCCCTTTACAAGTTCTAAACTGGACTAATCTGTAAATATGGGTCATTTTTAGCTATCTGGATCGCTAATGGGAGCCACTTTTGTTTTGGAGCCAGGGTCTATTTTTTGGCCTAGTTCGACCCTGTTGAAAGCGGGTTTTTTCCCCCTCTTCAGTACATACTTCAAGCAGCAAATGAAAGAAGAAGAAAGTACTAAAAAACGTGCCCAAAGCTGCCATAATGAACCCTAATATGTAAAGTAAACAAAAACAGAAAGGTCATGGTAGAAATGAATAGATGACTTTATATGAAGTCTTCTGTAAGTATGCTGCCCTGGCATTTGCAGAGTCTTAAAACATGGCCATAAGGGCAGTATTTTCATTTTAGAAAGGTGGCAACCCTTGGAAGCCATTGTCAATGCAGAGGCCCTTTGAATTTTTAATTTCCCCCTCAATCACCACCCTCTCAGGTCTGAACAGTGTGAAAATTGCCAGTGATGGGCCTCAACAGGGCAATTTGATTTTCCATAAAGGAACTCGCAGGCAAAAATAATGCTGGCTTTTGCAGAACACTTGGCTCAGCAGGAAACTTAAAGATGGTGTAATATGCCAGCCCCTCTTCTGCCCCCCCACCATCACCAGCACATTCACGGCTGCTGAAAGGATGCATTTGACAACCCTCCTAATGGTGCACCTCAAATAGGAGGGAGGAGATGGAGGTGGATTGGCTACAAGTACTGGGATAAAGGTGCACTGAACTTTGCAGCACTGGCCATGCTAGGTTTTATTCTGAGCGCTTGGCTTGTACTTGGGCTCTTAGAACTAAGCTGGATCCCTGGCTCGGCTGTGGCTCTGCTCTTCCCATTAATTTTCAGGCTCGCCCACCTCTAGAGCAGACCCAGGGGTCTATATTTGCTGTAAAACCAAAAGCACAAGCCAAGCTCTCAAAAGATGTAACTCAGGCTACAAATGTCATGAAGAATTGTGATAAAGGCTTTAAAATGATTTTTTTTTATTTTCAACGTTTATTTGTGTCTCAATTAAGTACATACGATTACACAGCTGAATTGAGTGACATTTATTGAAAGTAATATTTTTTTAAACATGAAACATTCAAGATTACTCCCAAGCCCTGATGATGTTGGCACCAGTTATCCAAAATGTGCCAATTTGTCATGTTCTCTATTTATATTGCCTGTATTGTTATTAAATGTAAAGCAATATTATTTTACATTAAGTTTATATATATGTTAAGGGTTTGAACTGCGCTGATCCTCTACTGAATTACTTCAATGTGCTCTCAGGCCGGTTGGTTAAGGAAAATGACACTTAGTAAAATAAAGTGATAGGCCGTGGATGACACAATTTGGCTGAGTGGTAAAGCCAGGATTTGAGCCCAGGATTCCTGGATGCACATTGTGCAATTCAGAGACAGTAGGGTTATATCTTTCTCTCTTCCATTTAACACCAAAGAACAGTGCTTTGTGTTCAGCTGTTCAATTATTGTTTTTCAATTAGAGTTAGTATATGGAGTTCAATATACACACTTATCATGCCTTAAATCAAACTGACACTATACACACATATATGCAAGTGCGTAGTCATAAGATTTAAAGGTGTGCTTTTCTATTGGGAATGTTTGGACAGACGCCGAAGATCAAACACAGTGAAAGATCATGCCTGTCTAGAATCATGCTGCACTTTGCAAGATTCTCCTTGAAGAGCTGTAGGCTAAGAAGGAAACTCCTTGGGGACTCCGAGACCTCTTGTTTTTCGCTAACTAAATGCATGCTGAGATGCTGAGCCTCTCCTAAAATAGATCTTTTTCTTAAGTCAGCCTAGATAGTAATAACATGAGCATAAAATAGCATTGTCCATAATAAAGCAGGAAGTGAAAGGGTTTTGCAGTCCACCACACTCCCCCTCAACTTTAATACTCTTTCAAAACATCGTGAGGCGTTACCCCCTTTCGTTTGTCCACCCCACATCTCTCCTCCTTCCAGACCCAGTGGAAAACCTGGCCCTATGTTGGTCACAAAGATCTCAGGGGCTTCACATAGACATCTCAATCCAAAACACTATCCAGTGGTCACAACTGGCAACAATGACATCGCTAAACATTATCTCCCTAAATTCCAAGGGACTGAATCAACCAGTCAAAAGAACTACAATATCAGACTATTGTAATGACATGTTAGGCGACATAGTCTTCCAACAAGAAACAAAAATAGGCTTTAGAGAAGCATTATCTTAGATAAAGGGCTGGGTCGCAGAGGTGACCTGCTCGGAAGCCTGAAGGAAAAAAAAGATCAGGACGTTCTTTCATCTCCATCAGAACATGACAAAGATGGTAGATGGTTGCTTACCAGACTTAAAAATGGAGATAATGACCTCTATACAATGAACATATATGTTGCTTTGGGGAACGACCCACTATTCTGGCGCACACTCACCAAGAAGTTATCTGACATTCCACGGGACTCCAAAATCAACTTTGGAGGCAATTTTAACCTTCCAATGGACATCATACTAGACCGACACTCAGGTTCAGGCCCCCTAATGCACACAAATAAATGCTCTACCTACTAGTAGATGCATCTCTACTACCTGCCACCTCCAATGTCACAATTCAACCTATTGTCATATTGGACCATGCAGCAATATTGATATCTATTCTGAATCTTCCTACTAAAGAAAGACACTCAATTTAGCGCATGGACGCTGAAATTCTAGACAAAGATTCAGACATACAAGAGGAAGAGGTGGAAATAGAATAATACTTTGAAGAAAATTAGCATTTTGTCACATCCCCAGTAGTCTTATGGGATGCGTTTAAATGCGCCATAAGCGGTCAAATTATCAAACGCATGTCCAAGAGAAACAGAGACATAAAAGAAATATTACAAAAATTACCCATCTAAATAAAAAGGAAAGAGATGACCTTTCGACACTGCAAAGATGATCACCTTTTAAAAGAAATCAAACAGCTAAAATACATTAACAGGGCTTGGAAAGCTCTAGCTGCCACCTTAAATTCAAGAAACTCAGTAACCAAATCCCACACATCAAAGCTCCGGATAGCTAACAAAAAACTGCAATACAGAAATATTAGAGGTGCTCAAAAAGTTCTAAGTGGACCGCTACAGTCTTCAGACAAACATTAATAAAGTTGACTGTCTAGCTTACCTTCAGAGTCTTTCAATAAAATCAATCTCGGGGACGGATAAAATCTGGGATAAAATCTGCTTAAATAAACCTCTAGAAACTTAGGAAATTGTGAATGCTATAAATTCCAACAGTTCTGGAAAAGCCCCAGGTCCAGACGGCTTACCCATAATATTTTATAAAAAGTTGCCGAGAGCTATAATTAAACCCCTAAAAGATACTCTTGACCAGTTTTCCCTACAAGGTAGCGTTTCATAATGTGCTTCGCAAATCATAATCGTAATGATACCTAAGGAGGGTAAGGACCACTCTGACGCCAAAAACTACCGCCCAAAGTTCGACTTTCGTTACTCTCAAAGGACATTTACGAATAGTAAATGCCCTTTGTGAATACCAAAAGTCATAAAGTTAGACTTATCATCTCACTTCACCTTTGTGAATCGGGCCCAACGTACGTAAGTTCTGCCACATAGTAGAAAAAGCCCAACGCTCCATGTTCCCAGCCACTGCAATTGCCCTCAACGCCGTAAAGGCCTTTGATAAGGTTTTGTGGCTGTTCCTGCAATCAGTTCTCGAGACACACAACCATGGTGCACCATTCATAAAAATGGCTATGGCATTATATACCAACCCTGAAAGTGAAAATCATAATCGACGGTGCACTTTCTACTCCCCTCGACCTACACCAAGGCACTCAACAGAGCTGCCCCCTTTCTCCTTTACTTTTCCTACTTTCCATTGATCGATTACTGCAAGTGATTAATATCTCCTCAGAAATTAAAGGGTTCCAATTTGGGGCAACATCATACAAAACCACTGCGTATGTACACGATATCCTCATATTTTCTGACGACATTGGGAAAGCCATTCAAGCGATCACTAATATAATCCACAAATTCTCCCAGGCATCTGGATATACCTTAGCCAAAGACAAAACTGAGGTGCTCCACCTGAACACTTATTGCTTACCCACACACTTCAGAGACTGAGGACTTAAATGGCAACCTAGGTTTGTCAAATATCTGGGTATCTGGTTTACTGGCGATTTATCCAAATCACTTAAACATAATTAAACCCAAAGCATAACTAAAGTAGAAAGACCTTCTCACCTCATGGCCCTCTAAACACATATATTGGTGGGCAGACTCCAAACCCTTAAAATGATGATTACCCCAGTAGTCAATTTCGTCACATCCACTTTTCCCTTGAAACTATCACCCACTTTCTTTAACTCCTTTGACAAGAAAATGTCAAACTTCCTCTGGAACAGCAAAAAAGCTAGAATCACCTACACGTCTCTCTGACTAAATTTCGCAACTGGGGGCTGTAACTTGCCAAACTGGAACCTTTATTAGCAGGCCTTCTTGGCAGCACAAGGAGCCCATCAGCCTCTGCGGGACGCAATTGATCAGCCCCGCTGGTTAGAAATGGAACGTACATTATGCAAACCCTTCCATACCACCTCCATTATTACAATGTCGAAATACAAGTTTACACACTCTTAGCAATATTTACAGACTACAAATGTATTCAAACTACTTGACAAACAAATGCTAAAATCTATCTATAATTCATCACTAGCTTCCATAAGGCATAACCCGAAAATTAAGGCTGAAACAATCACTAACCTCGGCTCATCATGGGCATCCAAAGGTATAAGATTAATCCATGACTTGCACGATAAGAACACCAGCCCGACTTCTTTTGGGGAACTCCAATCCATACTTAACCTGCCTAACTTAGATTTGTATGCCTTCCTAAAACTTAAAGTAAAGTTATATAAGTTAAGACCATTTGTTCACCCCTATATTGTCTCGCGATAGTTAACATGGCACTCAGCAGGGCATATGGCATCGAAAATATACAAAGTCTAAGCCAGCCCTACTCCAACATCACAGCCATCACTGCATTCAAAATGGACCAAGCATCTAGACCCCCAACACATAGACTACCTCTTGGAAGAAAGTTGATCAAAAATCTGTAACACATCACTACACAATAAAATTGCCCCATCACTTACAAAATCAACATTTTTCACCATGAACTTCCTTCATTGGATACCCATCAAACTACACAAGTTAAGGCCTCTCGGGTGGAGGATGCCAACGGCCACGCCAGATGCAATAATCTGCGCTTCGTGGGCTTCCCGGAAGGCTGCGAGGGAACCTCCATGGACCGCTTCATTACCCAATGGCTGAAAACACTCCTGCCAGAAGACACACCATCAGCCTGTTTCATTGTGGAGAGGGCACATCGGGCGCTCACAAAGAAACCCCCCCCCCCGGGTGAGAATCCGAGACCAGTGATCGCCAGGTTATTGAACTACGCTGACCGGGATGCCATACTGCAGTTTGCCAAAACCCACAGAGACAAGTTACTGTTTGATACGCGCCACATTATGATCTTTCCGGACTTCACCAGGTTGGTGCAACAGCAACGCCAGTCTTTCATGGCAGCCAAACGCAGGCTTAGAGACCTCAACATACAGTATATGCTGCTATACCCGGCCAGAATGCGTGTCACCTTCAATTCTAATACCTTCTTCTTTGATACACCGGAGGCGGTCTTTGCCTGGGCGGATGAGAGGACTCATTTTAGGCCGCAAACTCTGCTGCCTCTAGACTCTGACTCCTCACAAAGCTCGCAGAGAAATCGGCCGAAGAGGAACAATTCCAAACGTAGACATAGATCCAGATCTAATTGGCGCGCCTCAGCCTCAGAAGACGCATCCTAAAAATGGCCGCAGATACTACATCCCCGGCGCTAGCAGAACATTCTTTGGTATTCTTCCAAGACTGTGTTCTCCGTTCGAACGCTAGGTTGGCTTGGCGGCCTACCCACAGGAACATCGCGCCCCGGGACATTAATGTTCATGTTCCATGGGAAGTTGGGGTCCGATTGGAGGAGGCCCTCTAGGCCCCCCGTAGGGGGCTTGGGGATCCCTTCGCCGCGACAGATGCTCCTTGTTTATGTCATTATCGGGGGGGAATGGGTATTTTTATACGTTTTTTATTTATCAATGTTACAGTTGTTACCTGTGCGCAGACGTTATGCCATGAGCTCCCATCAAAACGATCATCCATATAGATGGCAGATGACCACGCAGACACGCTCGTCCCTATTCAGGGAACTTAATGTAGTTAGCTGGAATGTCAGAGGGCTACTAAACAAAATTAAGAGGGGGGCTGTCCTTCGTCAGGCCAAGCAATATGAGGCAGACATCCTTCTCCTACAGGAGACGCTAATGCTTGGCAACAAAGCCCCCTGCTTCGCCAGATTCGGATACCATCCAATACATCACTCCGGGTTTACATGGGGCTCCTGGGGCACCGCCATCCTTATACATCGACGCATCCCGTTTGTCCATACCAAACACTGGCTAGATCCCGGGGGTCGTTATACCATCATATCGGGGACATTACACGGAGAACAAATTAACATAGGCAGTATATATATGCCCCTCCCCCACTGGGAAACATGTTCATCGACAGAATCACACGGCTGTGGGGAGAACTCCCTGAGGGCCTGACGCTGCTGGGTGGGGACTGGAACGACATCATGGCACCCATAGACAGGCGGCGCGATCCTGGACGGGAACCCCGGCCGAGTGGGCCCAAACTACATCTTCTTGCCAATACACTGGGCTGGGCCGACACATGGTGCGAATACCATCCCTCTGAATGGGGATACACATACATGTCCGCTCTCCATGGAACGTTGTCCCGACTAGACTATGTTTTTACTCCACATAGTTATATCCACAGGATCTCCCACATATCTCACCTACCGCGTGGGCTCTACAACCACTCTACGGTCCTATTCAAACTCTGCACCAGTTCTCATAAACCCCCCTTCAGGTGGCTTATGTCCCCCTGGCACCTCCGTGACCCAGAGTATCAGGAGACCCTGGCTCAGGCGGTGACAGATTATCTTGCGGTGAATGTGGTCTCGGCCCCATCCCAAATTAATTTGTGGGAAGCTATCAAACCTAGAATCCGTGGGGTGGATATAAGCTTCCGTGCGGGTGATAAACGTAAGCGAGCAGCGCAGTTAGTCGACTTGGAGAGCCACCAAAGGAGTTTAGAAGCTCAGCTAATCATTGATTTTAGTCCAACCCTCCAACGTAACCTACTCCTGGCACAACAGCACATGCAGCAATAGCTCACTCACGAAGAGAAGGAAATCTGGTTAGCCTCACAACAACAGTTTTACTAATGGGGAGATAAATCTAGTAAAATGTTCCACAGATTGTGCCAGGCCGCAAAGTCTCCCTCGAGCGTTCCAACGCTGCGAGGAGTAGATGGAACCTTGTGCTCTTCTCCTGAGCTAGTTGCCAGGGAGTTCACACTATACTTCTCCACGCTTTATACACGCCAGGATCAGCTCTCAGAAGACCAGATCGCCGAATTCCTCAGAGACATCCCCCTGTTCACTCACAGACCATATGCGGGATCAGCTTGATGCACCCATTACAGTGGACGAACTCAGTACAGCGTTGGCCAATATACGCCCGGGTCGGGCCCCTGGACCAACCGGTTTCCCTGCTGAATTCCTCAAACCACGCATGGGCACTTTAAGCCCGCACCTATTGGCGGCGATACAGGAGGCCCATGACCAACATGTATTTCCCCAAGATTGGCGACATGCGGAGACCGTCCTATTCTTGAAGCCCGGCCATCCACCAGAAGAACCATCGTCTTAGCGACCCATTTCTCTTATTAATTTTGAGCCCAAACTTTTAGGTTAGGTTCTCGCGGACCGTCTCCGTACCTGCATTCACGATTTGATCCACCTGGACCAATCCGGCTTATGCCACACCGCTCAACTCCACACAACATTGGATGGGTACACAACGCTATGGCGAAGGCTCCGGAGCTGGGCCGCTCCGCGGCCACTCTGTTGGCCGTATCGATAAGGCTTTTGACTCCCTCAGTTGGACGTACTTATTCCAACTCCTCGAAGCCATTAACTTTGGCCCACACTTCCTAGCCTACGTATGGCTACTGTACACAGACCTAACAGCCTCAGTTCAGATCGCTGGCCATCGGTCGGCCTCCTTGCCTATCGGCCGCGGCACAAGATAGGGCTGCCCCCTGTCCGTTATTATTTGCTCTGGCCGTGGAGCCGCTGGTGAAATGGGTGCGGCAAGACCCCCTAATCCGTGGCTTCGAATGGTCACAATCTCAATCCGAACGTATCGCACTTTACACGGATGATGTGCTGTTTTTTTATGACTGACCCATGATTCTCGGGGCCCCTAATCCTGCAGATTCTCAGAGTGTGCGGACAGATATCCGGCCTCAACACAAATCCCACAAAATCAGTACTTTTTCCTGTGTGCAGGGAACAGGGACGCAGCGCCTTGGCAGCACAGCTGTCGCCGCGACAGAAGGATTTAAATATCTGGGCATATTTGTCTCGCCCTGCCCAAAATCCTTGTGAGCACATAATATTGATCCACTCCTCGCCAGCCTGAGAGACGAGATGGCGATCTGGTCTCACCTTACGCTTTCACTGTATGGGTGCTCAGCGATTTTCAAAATGGTCTCCCTACCCCGCATATTATACCGGCTATAGAACTCCCCGTATGACATACCACGCACATGGTTCGCACAAGTCAATGCTTTACATAACAATTTTTTATGGAACGGAGGGGTGGTGCGGGTGGCGCTGAGTACATGTACGCAGTCCACATACTGCTGTGGTATAGGAGCTGCTGAAGTATACGCCTATTACACGGCATCCCACTTACTCGTTATTAACGAATGGTGGCATAACTCGCCCATGGACGCTGCGTACGCGCTCGAGCACATAACAATGGCACGCACCCCCCTCCTCCAGCTTTTGTATAGCCAAAGTGAATTTACACTTCCTGCCTCCCGCTGGCAGAACCGTGGTTCGGCTTTGGAGATGTACGGTCCGGCATATGGGGTGGCAGGGCCGCCTGACGAGTGCGACTTCGCTATGGCATGGCACATATCTACGCCCTGCCGGGCTTCCGTAGGTGGGATTTGTTGGGTATATCTACTCTGGGGGACGTCATGCAGGGCACTACCCTCAAATCATTTCAACAGCTGCAGATGGACTTTCCAGTTAAATAGGACACAATTTTACAAATATCTCCAGCTGAGGCATGCCCTCACCCCCTTCTTCATTCACTTGACACGATGACTGGACGGAAGCTCTGGCCTGCCCTCAGGGTGCGAAGGTGTCCTCACGCTACCGCCTCATCCAATTTAAATATATGCATCGTATATATTTCACTCGATCTCGCCTGTGGCAGATGGGTGTCATCCAGTCCCCCTTGTGTCTTCGATGCGAGAGGGAGGAGGGGACTTACCTACAGACAGTCTGGGGCTGTAGTGCGCTGCAGCCATTCTGGCGCAGGGTAGGATCTTGCCTGGGCCAGGTCCTCTCGTGGGACCTCCCATTTGACCCGAGATTATTCCTACTCCATAGTACCGACGGGATTGGTGGGAATAGATACAAGCAACATTTGCTCTCCTTAGCCGTCACCCTCGCCAAACGTGACATTGCCCAGCTGTGGAAGGGTACATCCCCTCCAACAATCGGCAGATGGAAGAAAGCCCTGGATAGATGCATGGGAGCAGAGATTGCGGTTTTCCAGGCCCGGGGTTGTCCCCAGAAACACAGGAAAATATGGTCCAGATGGGCGATTTACCGGGATATAGAATTACCTCCCTTACCATCTACAGACCCCTCATAAGTTTGTCCTCCCATACACGACTGGTCCCTGAACAGCCCAGACACCATAAGGCTACCGTCTGCACTCACATACATCCAGATTTAATACGTTTTGTGGGGTCTGAGATTTTCTGTGCCATGTTTATATTGTTTTGCCTGCAGGTTCAGCAGGGGCTACAGTTTCATGCATATATTGGTACTCCGGATACATTTCATGTCCAAAATGTATACAGCGGGCCACGGCCCTTTATGTACCTTGAAAACTCAATAAAATATGTTTTAAAAAAACAACGCAAGTTAAAATTGTGTGACAATGACAAATGCTGGAATTGTACCTTGACCTCTGGGACACCCGAGCATATGTTCTTTAGCTGTACCCTTCTTGGACCATATTGGTCATCAATTGAGAACCAACTAACAGAGATATTTGAAGCACCAATTTCCATAAACTTCCCAATGAGTATTCTAGGTCCCTGGGCATAACCGAATGCTCTAGGCCTCGATACTTATGATATGGCATTACTTGACCTATTACTTACCATTGCAACTACAATTATCCTCATGGAATGGAAGTCGTTCAACAACATATCACATCACATTTGGTGGACCTTTATTCTAAACCTCGGAAGGGCCCATAGCTCCCAAGAAGAGACTGCGACTAACCCCAAGATCTCGCAGACCTCAACACCAGCCTCTCTCCCTCTATCTGCAGTAAGCAACCAATATCTGAGACATTCAACTACTTCTCCAATCTAGTCAAGCTCAGCTCAAGTAATCTTTATTTCGGTTTAGCAAACCATAAAAGATACACATTAACAAATTACACATCACAATAAAAGCACTTTATTTCATAATCTTCCAAAAAGGTACCGCTAGACCAATCTAGTCATTAGATTCACTGGGTCCCCCACCTCTCTTCCCCTTTCTAAAGATAGATATTGTGAGAAGTTGGCCTGGTATATGCTGTCCACTAATTAAAGTGGGCACCCTGTACCAGTCCAAACAACCCTTATGGTGATTTAAGAGGTCAAAGATAACCTTAGAAAGCTATTCAAGTGGTAGCTGTGGAGAGCAGCCTTCAGGCTTAGTCTTGAAGGAATGTTAAGCAGCTTCTTTTACCACAATGTAACCTTATAGTAGTGTTTAAATGAAAGGAGAACCACACAGTAGTTATACAAATATGTATTTATTAATATAACACACTAAAAGTATGACACAGTATCTTCTACACAAAGATACTCACCAAGCACACAATACTATAGAATAGAAACAATCGTAAATAGCACTAATACACAGTGGGCTCCAGGGGGAGACTAAACCATATACTAAAATAGTGGTATAAGAACCACGACTCGGGTCAAGACAGCGTCTAGAGAATGCAGAATCCCTGGGACCCCAAGGAACCCCCCAAGGTGAGTAAGTAGGGACCCCACGGAGGACGGGTGCAGTGTGGGAACACAACTGCATGCACCATACAATTCTATGGGAGAGTGGCGGTTGTAGTTTTAAAGTTTAAGGACCCTTCTAAGTGGACTTCGAAGAAACCCAGTGGAACTTAGAAGGTTGGAGAGCCAGCCCACCCGTGGATACTGTAGTACCAGAGTTACCTGTCCCAGGGAAGCTGGGTGCATAGGGCTGAAGTGGCGTCGGAAACCGCCGTCGAACTCAATGGAGGACTTCGAAGAAGAGCCACTGCTGGGAAGAAGAAAAGTGTCCGTCGGAATTCAAGGGTGGATTCTTGCAGAGAGGACAGAGTCTGGGTCACTCAGGAGTGACCAGGGGCTCGGTAGACGAATGCCCCCTGATGTCGGGTGCTTCAGGTGCATTGAGGGGGTTCTTGTCTCTACAGCCACAGGGACCAGGAGATGTCGAGGACAACCAGGAGCCGGATACGAGCTGTCCCACAAAGGATGTTGAGTGCTGAGGGGTCAGTGTCCGGCGGGAGCACCAACAAGCCTTGGCAGTGGCAACCCATGAAGAAGGTCAAGAAAGGTTATGGTTCGGACCAGCAAAGTCCAGGCAACTCACCACACACAGGGGAGTCAGGGCAAGCCTTGAGCAATCAGGGAAGCCCAAGAAAAGTAGTGTTGACCCTCAAGAGGATCCACATGCCGGAGGCACAGGAGTCGCGAGGGGACCTCAAGCAGTTTCACAAAGCAGCATCCCATGCAGCACTCGGTGCAAGGAGACTGGAGTTCTTTGTAGGAAATGCTGCCAGAGGTTGGGGCTACTCAGAGCCCAGTGCACTTGTTTTGGGAACGCCAACAAGCATATGCACTTGCAAAAGTACGCAGTGCATAGGGGTACGGGTATTGCAGCCCCCACGAGGGATTCTGACCTCAAACTTGGTGATAGGGCAACTCAGACTTCGAGGGATTTGGAGACTTACCTCCTGTGTTGCTGGAGCCTTTGGAGTCCATAGGAGCTCAGGAGCAGCAGACCAGTCAATTGTGATGTGGTGCCTGCGGTTGCAGGGGAATGACTCCTTCACTCCAAGGGAGATGTCTTCAGTTGTCCTTGATGCGCCACAGGTCCTGCATGGAGCCTGTATGCTGCATGGGCACAGACGATGCTTCAGACTGAGAGGGAGACGAAGTCGGGCCCAAGCGAAGTCCAGAGTGTCCAGACGGTCGAAGTTCAGTGGTTTCTGGTTCAGAATCTTGTCCACGTCGAGTCTAGGGTCCTACAGCCAGGTAAGCCATTTGTACCCACAGGAGATGGTTGGACAGATTCAGGGGACCCTCCCAGGGAAGGGTCTGGACAGTGGGGAGGTTACTCCCATGTCCTTTGTCCAGTTTCGCGCCAGAGCATGAGCCAACGGCTCCCAGGACTGGTTTGAACTGGACTATGCACAGGGACACCAAATGTGCCCCTCATGCAGACTTTCGGTCGCTGGCACGCGCACCCACCCAGGACTAATACACTAAATCCTGTCTGGGAGGTGGTCACACCTCTCTGTGACAGGATGCCTATTGTTCTGCCTTCCCCTGCTCAAGCTTGGCTCAGCAGCAGGAAGGCAGAAATGTGTCTCTGGTCGGCAGCAACCATTTTGGGCTGCCCGGGGCTAGAAGGCTGGGACCGGGAACGCCAGGGACCTCACAAAGCTCGTTTCTGAGGGATGGAATCATACCTCTCTGATACTAAACACAATAGGGTTACTTTCAGCCATTTTATAGTTGGTCATTGCGCGGTTGCATAATGCCACTCTATATGTCGTAAATGGCTGATACACTGACAACCCGGGAGAATGGACTCCGTAGGCTGAAGGGGTGTCCTGCTCATGCAGGGGCACCCTCTCACTTAGAACCAAGCACCCTGTCTTCAGGATTGTTAAGGCCTGCTATAGGGGTGACTTATAGGTTTTAAGTGCAGTGACCCTTAGATATAGGAAACCTATATCTAAAGTAAGAGGTGCATGCACCATCTTACACAGGCTGCAATGGCAGGCCTGTAGTTGCATTTTGCATGGCCTCTCATGGGTGGCATAATACATGCTTCAGCCCATGGGAGGCCTCTGGGGTACCTATGCCCTGGGTACATGGGTACCATATACTAGGGACTGACCAGGGTACCCCAGTATTCAATCTGGAGGGTACCTAAGTACATGGTATAACAGTTTAGGGAGAAAGCAGATAGACTGGGGCCCTGATTAGCAGGATCCCAGTCAGACTAGTCAAAAACAGTAATACATGAAGCAAAAAGTTGGAGCAACCATAAGAAGCAGATCCTACTTTCCAACAGATATCTATTGCAATACACTTATGAGGTGTACATTATGTACTTTGTTCAGTACAGAACTGATCTTTGGCAAATGTTGAGTACCACCTTTTTCAACCAGACCATGTTTTGCCCGTTTGCGCTGGAATTTCACCTCTTACGATCGTTATGTTATGCTACAATCAACTCATTAATGGGATGAATAATGTTCTATGTACTCCCTTCCATGCTTCCAGACCCACAATGTATCTTTTGTCGTATTGTATCGCATAAAGTGTTACGAAGATTTGCCTTTATTGTTGGTTCTATAAAACTCAATACAGATTTACTGGGGGGGGGGCGAAATGGTGTGGCGTTCTGATTGGAATAGTTTCAGAATTGTGCATTTATCTCTAAGCCAGTCTTACGTCCAAAGACTATCTATTTTTCACTAACTGAGGTGCCATACTTCATCATCGAGTCATGCTCCACATTGAGTGGAGTGTGCAATACACAGCAGGCTTCAAACGGAGCTCTTCATCTCTAGTAACTGTAACTCATGCCATGAAGTAACTATAACTCGTGCAGTCACCATGCACAGCAAATTACCCCACATTTTACATCACTCATGACTTGCTCTATGACACCATTGATAATATCATTGCAACATTTGCAATGAAATCATTGATGACAAAACTGTGCATGGCGGGAGTGTGTCTTATATGTTGCCTTAGATAGATATACGCTATGCTTCATCATTAATCAAGCATTAGTCAGTTTTCAACAAGCAATCCAAGCCTCTTATGTGCGCAAAGAGGTGTAAGTCAATGGGTGTTTGATAACTCAGTGAAGAGCACGCACAATATATTCAACCATACCAGTCTTCTGGTTAACAGTAATGACTTTATAATACTTAGTTTTACATACATATTTTTCAATTTGCCTTAACAACTTTGACTGACTGACTTGTTCTTCAGAAGAATATATTAAAGTGTTGATATGATTATTTTATAAAAGAAGCAAAGTGTCAACTAGAGTTTTGTCCAGTTTTGACAAAGTTCACACTGAAAGGAGAGCCCTGTGCAAATGAGCTGTTTCTGCAGGGGCAGACTGGTCTATCGGGAAATCAGGCAGTGCCCAATGGGGTGGTCTGACAGGTCAGAGTACGGGCCATTTTTTTGGCCTTTTGTGGACCTGTTTTATGATCTGGTGGGTCAGTGTTTACTGTTTATTTCTCTGGCATCACAATTATTGCCTGCCACAAGCACAAATGCATGCAGCCTTCCATACCTTGCAAAACACTTATACTCCGTCTGTATACAAGTTTAAAACTGCACTAGTTTGCAAATGTAGGTCACTTTTTAGCTTTCTGATTATGTTCTGGCATGACAGCACAGCTGTCACCAGACAATTATGTGAGCATCACCATAGAGGGGCTTTGACTCTGCTCACATTTTAGGAACCAGAAGTACATGTTTTGATTGGGCAGACGTTGTGTGCTTCCACAAAAAAATGCTTGCTCTCCACACAGTTGTGATCATTTTGTTTATTTATCCAGCTGCCTAAGCATGCCATTTCAGGGCAAACACATGATATTGGAATGCTATTAAAGTGTCTTAGATAACAAGATAATTTATTTTGTTTTTCTCTGGCAGCAGCACAAATGGGAAGAGGACAGTCAGTAACCTACATGGATTTTTAGGTCTGGCTTGACAGTGCAACTGTCAATGGTCTTTCAACCTACACCATTATTATCTTACAGTTCTTTGCATCCACACAAATACATACCTCTTCCTATGCTATTTTCTTGCTTCACATTACCATACAATATTCCTTTAATCCCTTAAGTACAGGTGGTCAAAACTCAGGAGGTATTTAGAGGCCCCTCTGGTGTGAGCACCAGAGGGAGTCCTTTATTTTATTTTAATCTCAGGCTGCTCAGGAAGAGCAGCTTGAGGGCCTGATTCAGATCTTGGAGGGACTCCCATTGTCCCTCCACTGCGGCGATTTTTTAAGTACTCCGCTAAACTGGTGGTATCCCGCCCGCCGAATTTAGATGTGTGCTGACTGAACTGTCGTCCACATAGACAGACGGTTTCCTGTTGCGTAAGCGGCTCACCGTTGTCGAGGCAGCGGACTCCTCCCTCTGGCTAAAAGTACTCTATTGCTGTCAGGTCAGCGGGTTTGCGCTGAGCCTATTTTGATGACTTTGTTGTGCTGGCGTTGTCCTAGTGGCTGTTTGCTGAAGGAATGAGACCCTCGTGGAGTGGAGATGCGTAAGTACTACTGATTTATGTGTCAATACACATATATGTTGTATTTGCTTCTAAAATATATGTAGATAATGTGCTATGCCCCTTTTCTTACATATTGCATAGCACACACACAACATACACATACTATTGAATGCACACCCACAGGCACCACAAGCACAACACCCACAACCACCACAACAACAAATTTTTTTTTAAATGTCAATAGACGTGTGTTCATTGTATCTTGATAAGTTGTAAAATATACACTGATGCATTACACATAAATAATGCATGTAAGAGCAATGTAAGAATACACGAGACTAAAGCAACTGTCAACACACTATTCATAGTAAGTGTTAGGCCTGGCATCCTTGTCGTGGTTTCCCCTGTCTTTTTGCCTCTACCTTCTGTATTTTTGATCTTATGCTGGACTTTGTTTTTGCTGGTTTAGGTCCTCTGGACACTTTACCACTGCTGATCAGTAATAAAGTGCAAGTGATTCCTGTGTAAATTGTGATGCTCCATGATTGCCATATTTGATTTACTGGTAAGTCCTTAGTAAAATGCACTTGGTGTACCCAGGGCCTGTAAATCAAATGCTACTAGTGTTCTTGCAGCACTGGCTGTGCCACCCACATGAGTAGCCCTGCAAACGTGTTTCAGGCCTGCCATTGCAGTGTCTGTGAGTGCCATGTCGACCTGGCAAGTGCACCGACTTACCAGGCACTAACCTTCCCGTTTTCTACATCTAAGGCACCCCTAAGGAAGGCCCATCGATCCCCCATGGGCAAGGTGCATTGTATGTACAAAATAGGACATGTACTGGTTTGTTTTACATGCCTTGATAGAGACATTTCGTTTTTCATTATTGCAAGGACTAGCTTTCCCATAGGCTATCATTGGAGCTGCCTTGTAACATTTTACAAGTGTAACTTTCAATTGGGAACCGCTAGAGATTTGGAGTTTAGGCTCTCTGAGCTCAGAATTTAAAAACACATCTTTTAGTAAAGATGTTTTTTAAATTGTGTGTTTGAAAATGCCTCTTTTAGAAAGTGGGCATTTTCTTGCTTAACCATCCTGTGCCCCTGCCTGCCTGCCTGTGGAATCAACGTCTGGTTTAGACTGACAGGGACCTGTTTTTGCGCTCACTATAGACAGTCACACAAAGGGAGTTGAGGTGTGCTCTCCATATCCTGATGGTCTTTCACCAGGCTGATGGGCCTTCCTGAGCTAGAGTGGTGGGAGGAGTTGTCACCTACACCTGAATAGGGCTGTGCCTAGCCTCTCACAATGCAGTCCCCACCCCCCTGGAGTATGCCTGGAGCCAAGATCAGGCAAGACAAGAACTTGTGCACTAGAAAGACAATCATTTGAAGAATGCCTACTTCAAAGGCCGAAAGGGGTATAAGTATTGGGCCTAAAACCTCAGACTGTTAGGACACTTCTGGATTGAGGACTCTGCCAAGAAGAAGAGCTGAAGAGGTGTCAGGAGGAGTACTGCCCCTTTGCTGTGTGTTGCTTTGCTGGGTTTGTCTGCAGTTGCTGCTTCTGTGTGTGAGCAGTGAAATGAACTGGACTTTGCTTTCCGAACTCCTGCTTTCTAAGTTTGTCCAAGGGCTCGTGTGTGCTTGCCTTCTGTTGGAAGTCTCAGGGCCATCAAAGACTTCACCTACAGCACCTGAACTCCTCTGCTGGTGGTTCTGATCTGCCAAGTGGTGTCAATTCCAGTTCTGGGCCATTGGAGGGGTTTGCTGGGCTGTAACTTCAAGAAAAGGATGCCCCGACGCCGTCACCGACCATGACGCTTAAGCACCGTCACCGACTCCACTGCTTGCAACACAGTGGTGGCCACAACCTCGGTGCTCCGCCCTTGACGACACCGCAGCCTGTGGCTGCCGACGACAGCGTCATTGACTCCGATGCCAGCGCTCCGCACCAACACCATGCCACTGCCTGCAACGAAGCCACAGACACATCATTGTGATGAGCACTATGCACCGCCACTGACGACACCACAGCCGATGCCAGCACTCCAGACTTTGATCGCACAGAGTTTGATTTGCAACGCATGTGACTTCAAGGACTCACTGACTTCTGCACCAGCGTGCAGTACCGACGCTTTGTGACTCTGTCGACACCTCACCACTGCACTTCACCGCAAGGTCCTCGATGCCTCTTCAACTCCAAGGTCCTTTTAGCGGGTCTTCCCCGATGCCATAGCCAGCACTCGACTTCATCAAGGTCAGCTTGAACTGTTGGAATTGTGGGTCATGACGCCGCAATAGCCCCAGTGGGCGCTATCGACTTCAAGGAACCAGTGGCATAGCTAGGCCGCCCGTGGCGGCCCCTGCGTTTGCCGCCCGGGGCAGCCTGATCAAAGGGCGGGGGGGTGCTGGCGATTCATACGGCCGCAGGTAGGAGCCAGGGGAGGAGGGCCGACCGCCGCCCCCAAAACTCGTGCTGCCCCCACCCCCTCCTGCTACGCCACTGCAAGGAACTGTTTTTTTGCTTTATTATTAAGAAATTCCTATCTTAGCTTGTGTATGTTGGATTTTTGTCGTTTTGGTTTTGTTTTGATTAGATAAATATTGGCTATTTTTCTAAACTGGTGTGGTTTCTATTTTGTAGTGTTTTCACGGTGTTACTGTGTGTTTAGATACAAATGCTTTACACATTGCCTCTGAGATAAGCCTGACTGCTCGTGCCAAGCTACCCAGGGGGTGAGCAGGGGTTATCTTAGCTGTGTAATCCCATTACCCTGACTAGAAGGAAGGGTCCCTCCTTAGTCATGGTGTATACCACTGCCAACTAGAGACCTCCATTTCTAACGGTAAGAGTAGTGTAAAAGAAGCCTACCTTAGATCCTGGCAACAACAGAGTTGATTAGCGTTGTGGTCATGTAGTAGCAGCAAAGGGAGGACCTGGTCAATGGGGTTCAAGATGGAAACGGAAGTGGGAATCAGAAAAAAAAGGTACGTTTCTACCTCATTTCCTACGATTTCACCAACTCAAAGTAGGAGGTATCTATGCCATAGTTTCCTTGACGCAATCTTGGCTGGACTCCTGCCAACAACTGCTTCTGCCTATGACGGCGTCGACACGGGTGAAAATTCCTGGCGAAGTCGGCAGCACTCGGGCAGTCTTTCTTCCATGGACCCGCTAACATCTAAATAGAGTGGGCAGACCGCCAGGTAGGCGGGAGGTAAAACCATCGAAAAAGTGACAGCAGGACTAGATCCGCCAAGATCTAAATCAGGCCCAGATATATCTTTTTTTTACTGTAATGACGATCAGCACTCAGGGCGCACTGACATCATTACAGTAAAATGAAAGTAAAACTTGCTGGTGGGCTTATTTTATTTTCACTGCATCAGTGATCAGGGGGCACATCTCAGCCCCCTGAGCACTAATTGCTGCAGTGAGCGGTATTGTTGGAAAGGGGAGCATCTCCCCTTTCCAATGATATCTTTTCCCAGTGGATCCCTGCTTGGGGATTGCCGGAGGAGAGCGATCACCAAGCAGGGATCCACCCACCTGGCCCCAGCGATATGAGGGAGCATCCCCTTAGGCAAGGGCGTGTGCTCCCCCACAATCCCAAATATTTCAGTCTTTCTGCATCCCTGGGCAGCAAATGGGGGGGGGGGATTAGCTCCAATCTGGTGCAAGGGGTTGCACCCTGGCATTGGTCACACCCCCAAACGGACAAAATGGTCTTTTGGCCTCCTCAGGGGCAGACAAGAGGTTTGACCCCAATTTGCCCCTGGGGGGACAAAAAGCCCACTGTATGGCAGGAATATATTTTTTAAATAAAATAATGGAGTTGGTCTGGCCCATCCTAACACCAGGCCCACCCTCACCTCTAAAAGCCTCAACAGTCTTTCTGCTCCCCTGCGGACTAAAAAATCCCATCCCAATAGCAAGTGAGAGGACAGTTGATTCTTTTGAGTTTTGTTTTTCCATTTGGGCCAGAAGAGTGTGTCTAACTCTCAATATCATCACACTTGCATTTGTGAAGGGCTGCACTTTTTGGGCTTCGGTAGGCTTCCACCTAGAAAAACCTACTAAACCCAGACACTTCTGAAAACTAGACTTCCGGGGGAGTCCAGGGTGGTGTGCTTCGCATGGATCCCACAACATTGTCTTACCCACAATGCCCTGAAAACCTCAAACTTTGACAAACAAACATACATTTTCCTAACATTTCTGTGAGGAAAACTTCTGAAATCTACAGGGAGCCACAAATTTCTAACCACCCTGAGTACCCACATGTTCTTCGATAAGAACGGTACCTACATTTCTGTGGGTGGGCCGAGAGACCACGCCACAAAATGCCCTTAAGCGCTACATTGATAGATAAGCAATAGGGGTAGCTGCAATATTTGGGGCTGTGTTATGGGGCCACCCATGCTAGTCAAATAACCACAGACATTTTTAAAAAATAGACAACTATGGAATTCCAGGGTAGTGTGCTTTGTGTGGATCCCATGAAGTTTTCTTACCCACAATGCCCTTCAAACCTCAAACTGCACCTGAAATCATACATTTTCTTTACATTTCTCAGATGGAAACCTCTGGAATCCGCAGAAATCCACAAAATTCCTACAACCCAGCATTACCCCACTTGAGCTGATAGAAACGCTGTGCCTCCTGTGTGGCTGGGCCTTGTGCCCACAACAGGAACGGATCATACCAAGGACAATGGGAGCCCTTGCGAGGGGATTCCCATTGACCTCGGTTTTATCGAGGATTTACCCCTAGTTGTCTAGTTTTTAAAAATGTGCAGGTTTGCTAGGTTTCCCAAGGTATGGCTGAGTTAGGGCCCACAATCCACAGCTATCCACTTTGGGAAAAAAAAGTCAGTTTTGAGTGGAAAAATGTGATGTATCCAGGTTGCATTTTGGGTCGTTTCCTGTTGCAGGCTCTAGGCCTACCCACAGAAGAGAGGTACCATTTTTATCAGGAGACTTGGGGGAATAGTGAGTGGAAGGAATTGAGTGGCTCCCCACAGATTCCAGAACTTTTCATCACAGAAATGTGAGGAAAATTTGGTTTTTTAGTCAAGGTTTGAGGTTTGCAAAGGATTCTGGGTACAGAAAACAGGTGAGAGCCATGCAACTCACCCTGCCCTGCATTCCCCCGGGTGTCTAGTTTTAAAAAACGAGCAAGTTTTCTAGGTTTCCCTAGATGCCAGCTGAGCTGGGGCCTAAAAACCACAATTATCCAATTTCCCAAAAATGTCTCAATTTTCAGTAATAAAATGTAATGTATCCATGTTGCATTTTGGGCTGTTTCCTGTTGCGGGAACTAGGCCTACCCACACAAGTGAGGTACCATTTTTATTGACATTACATTTAAAAATATACTAATATAGAAATATATAAAACACTATAACTTACAAACCTAAAATGAAAACATATACTTTAAAATAATTGCAAAAAATTGCAGGCCTCATTTACAACAAAATGACGCAGCACGGCACTGCAAGCCGTTTTGCTGAGCCGAGTGGCGTGATTTTAAAAGCACAGGGATGCGTCATATTTACAACAATATGAAGCATCCCTGTGCTTTCCCCTGTGCTGGTGCACAATTGGCTGCCATGCACCAATGCAGGCACCCTGGCACCATGGTGCCAGGGTGCCTGCGTTGCGGGATGATTGTTGTTGTGCAGGAAGGGACATTTTCCTGCACAAAAACAATAATTGATGGTGCTTTTCTCTTTCTATGCGTGCTGCATAATGCAGCATGAATAGAAAGAGGAAAAGCGAGGAGAAATAAAAGTATTTCTTCTCGTTGCGCCTCCTTATGCCTCCCCTGGGGAGGCGTAGGATTCTGACACATTCCCAGGTTTACGAAATGTTGTAAGTCTGGGAATGCGGAAGAATCCATGGGTGTTGCGTGGGAACACCCACAGCAACATCCATAGCACGCCCCTTCCACGCAAAGTGATGCGTGAAAATGGGAAGTATTTACAAGGCCATGAAAAGACATGCAGGGAGCCTTTGTGTTGCATTGTAAATATGAGCCAGCAGCCTGCGCAGCCAGTGCATCAAAATAAGTGACGTACTGGCGGAACAACACGCTTGTAAATAAGTCCCATAATATTTTAAAATTACATTCTAATTTAAAAAATAAATAATAACAAAATACAAACGAAATGCATTATAATCACAGACTTTTTTTTTTTTTTAAATATAACATTAAAATAAAAAAATAAATGAATTAAAAGATACCGATAAGTATAACAAAAATAATTTACATTAAATTAACTTTTAAAAGGAAAACAAAACAAAGCTATTAAAATATAAAAAAATTAAAAGCTAAAAAAATCAAACTTATAGGGGTCAAATTCAGGGCTCCCACTCTAACTTGAGCAACAATAAGGAAAGTCTTGGCCTTTAGAGGGGTTGCATTTACTATTCTCACTCCAGCGTAAGGGCTGCCTCTTGGATTTCCTTTGTTTGGTGTGTTATTTGTTTCGTGTGAACAGTGAATGTATCTTATATTATATATTTCGGCGCCGGGAAACCCTTTTTGGGTAGCTGTTGCGCCTTATAAATTTAATAATAATTAAGATGCCTTGTCTGAGCAAACTATGGTGTTTGGGGTGCCGCTGTTGTTCTGCCGAAGCTCGGCTAGAGGAAAGGCAACCTGCGCCTCAGGAAGGCACCCCGAATTTTGATATGTATACCAAGCACGGCATTGGCCCTATTATGTTTAGTACATTATGGCACAAATATACCAGGGACAATGCTGAGCTTCAGTGGCCAACGACAGGTACCTTTGATGAACAGAAATTGAACTATCTGCAGGATAAATTGTTTGCCAGAAGAAGTAGGCAGTTGATGTTTGATTCCCTTCAGGTATGGCAGAAGGAAGCTAGGCAAAGGCACATGCGGGCAGAAAAGGAGGCCAGAAAAGGGAAAATGCACACAGTAACTCAGAAAGCATTAGCCTACGATAGGGAGAAAACAGAAAAAGGTATAGAGTGTGCTGATAGGAAGTTTCGATTACAATGTGATAAGTCCTATGTTGCCCGAGAGGAAGGTGATGCCTTTGTGGATGAACTATTAGAAACACGGCCCCCACCTCCCTACGCCCCACAGAGGATATACCCTGTTGTTCCGACATCTCAGTATTCTGCCCTTCCTGTTTCTGCATCTGGCCCTTCTGTGTCTGACCCGGCTGCTTCAGCTACGGCTCTGCCTGTCCCCTCCCTGGCTTTGCAAGCTGCGGGTGCAGTAGCTGCAGGTCCTCCCGCTGTGTCTGCTGTCCCCGCTCATGTTCCCTCCCTTCTCTCACACCTTCGATGCAGTCATTACTAACATTGGTGCCCGTCTCTTCATCCATTGTGTCTTTCCCCGACATTCCATCCCCGGCATCGATGGGTGCTGGGACACCAGTGCATGGGTTGGATGAGGGGAATTGGGCTGCGGCAGGGGAGCGAATGGGGCGGGTGCTGATTCGATCTGATGTGGGAAACGAGGAGAAAAAGATGGTAGCTGACCAGGCTGCACAGTGGGCACGGAGTCCGATCTACAGAGTAGAGGACGTGTGGAGTGTGTTGAAAGATTTTGAGCCGTTTGTACAGCAACATGCCCTCAAGAATATGTCGGCTACATTGATAGGGTTGTGGGAACAGTGTTTTGGTGGTGTGGTACCGCAAATAATTTATGACATTCGAGACCGCGTATACGCTACTAACATGGCCCCTAATGATGTTTTTAGTAATGTTGCAACGATGATTGGTTACCGAGGTAGGTTGCATCTGAAAACACTGACGGCTGTGTCACAATTCCCGATGAGGGAGGTGCATCCTATTTTCCATCCTGAGATTCTAGAACGGAGTAATGCGCAGGATGTTGTTGTTCAACAACGGGTAGAGGCTCGTTTTCAGGAACAATGGGTTTACACTCCATGGAAAAGGAGTGAGGTGTTAGCCCTTAAGAGTCTGCTGCCGGACCCTAGGAAAAACCCAACTGCATATTACAAAGAATTAACGGAGGCCGCCTCGTTGACAGTGATGACACTGGCAGATATTGAGATGTTTTTCGGGTTGTTAGTACCAGTGGACATATGGAGGCAGGTGCATACGCAGGACCATGTTGTGGATTTGGGTGGCACTTGGAATGAGATTAGGGCATGGGATCAGGAGCGAAAGCCTGGTGAGAAGCCTAAGGCTGAGATACTAGCTGTGCTGAGTCATATCATTACTTACATGCATTCTCTCCTCCCACCCAGATGAGTAGATTGGGATAAGTTAGCAGCGTGTCGTCAGAAGAAAGATGAAAGTGTGTCTGATTTCTTCACTCGGTTTGAAGGGGTGTTTCTGGATTTCAGTGGACAAGATTTGTCGGTAGAAGGAGGTGTCCGGTTGTTTGTTAACAGATTTGTTACGAACCTGCTTCCCGAGATTGCGACTCAGTTGCAGGCTTCTGAGAGCACTTGGACTACCTCCTCCCCTTCAGTGATATTGAGTATGGCTCAGTACTATGAGCATAGGGAAAATGAGGAAAAGGAAAAGGTGGAGAAGAAGAATAAGGAGTTGAAGACTAAGGTACTAATGCAGCAGGCAGCAAGGGGGTCCGGCAGGGGACGTGGCACTGGTCCGGCCCAATGGTCGCGTGGCACTGGCAGAAGCAGCGTTCCTGTGGGGCCGAACCAGTGTGCGTATTGTAAAAAGGAGGGACACTGGTGGAGTGAGTGTCTGGAGTTGTTGCAGAAGGTCGCGGTCCCCAGAGGTCGGGGTTCAAGTGGACGGAGTTGTGGTGAGAGTGGTCGTGATGAGGCCCAGGCTGGTACATACTCGGGGGTCGCTCTGATCAGAAATATTTTGATGACCCCCGGGGAAGGCAGTACTATCACGATGATTATGATTTGGATGAGGTGTCAGGGATGTCCTATAACTAGGACAGCCAAGGACAGGGTGAGGGACCAGTTCAAATACCTGTAGATCAGCGTGGTGCTTATGCCACAGCGGATTTGCATGGTTCGGCTAAGAAATTTTGGGTGGATACAGGTGCAATGAATAGCTCTGTTTCTCGTTCACTGGTCCCCGGGGCAGCTCTGTCAGGCCATAACAATGTCTTGGTAGGTTTTTCAGGCGTAACGGATGTGAGCCCCATTTCCGAACCCCTTGCTTTGACTATTGGTCTTTTCACTGTGGACTCGCCATTCTTATTGACAACGAATTGCGGAGAAAATTTAATGGGATTAGATTTGTTGAAAATGTTGCATGCTACAATTTCATGTTCTCCAGATGGTGTTTATATGACAATAGGACCAGATGTTACCAGTACCAAACAGTGTTTTTCAAAAGATGCACCGCTTACTGCTGAATTTAAAGATGTGCCGCCCACGTTGTGGGCAACAGGAGATAAGGACATAGGGTTGTTGCAGATACCACCAGTCTCTATTACGATTAAAGACAACGCCATGCTACCTCGTATTGCCCAGTTCAAAATACCGCAGGCAGGGGAACGGGCTTTGTTGCAGATTATACAGGATTTGATCAAATCGGGGGTGGTTGAGGAGACAGTTGCGAATGTGTGTAATAGCCCTATTCTCCCCATCCTCAAAAAGGCACCCTTGGATTCTCTTGATGCTCACCCCGATGTCTATCGCTTTGTGATTGATTTGCGGGAGGTTAACAAAATAGTGGTCCCTCAGTTTTCGGTGGTACCCGACATTACTGCTCTCTTAACAATGATTCCTTCCACAGCCGAATTCTTTTCTGGGATTGACTTGAAAAGTGCTTTCTTTAGCATCCCCATTCACCTGGATAGCCGGCACCTTTTCGGTTTTACCTTGGCAGGTTGGAGTTTCCAATTCTGTGGCGCTCCTCAGGGGTATACTGAAAGTCCTAGTATATATAGTCAAGCCTTGAAAAGTCAGTTGGATTCCCTCTCTCTTCCCTCAGGTAATGTATTATTGCAATATGTGGATGACCTTCTGGTGGCCTCCGATACTGAAGAGGGTTGCAAGGATGCCACAGTCAAATTATTACATTTGGCACAGCACGGACATAAAGTGTCACTTTCAAAATTCCAATATTGTCGACAGGAGGTCACCTATTTAGGTCACCTACTGTCGAAGGAGGGAAGGAGGCTAACACCTGAACGAGTTGATGCTATTGTTAAGATGCCCGTCCCTGTGACTCAGAGGGATGTGCGTGCTTTCATAGGCATCACCTCGTATTGTCGTCATTGGATACCTGGTTATTCTTTACTAACAAAGCCTTTACTACGCCTAGCAACTAAAGATGTGCATGAATCCTTACCATGGACACATGAATGTCAGCAAGCTTTTGAGCAGTTAAAAGTAGCGCTTTGCTCTGCACCTGTGCTTGGTACGCCGGACTATCAGAAGCCTTTTGTGTTGTACGTACACAAAACGGCTGGATGTGCACTTTCTCGTTAACACAAGCCTTTGGAGGTAAGCAGAGGCCATGTGCTTATTTCTCTGTCCTTCTTGACACTGTCGCCAGAGCCCTCCCGAGCTGTTTAAGAGCAGCCGCGGCCGTGGCTGTCTCTATTCGACAATTGGCAGGGCTCGTCCTCAATACTGATCTCACAGTAATGGTACCCCATGCTGTGGACACACTTCTGAACAAGACAAAGATGCAGCACTTTACCAGTGCTCGTCTGACTGGCTATGAATTGACCCTGTTTGCGCCACACATCACCATTAAAAGATGTGCTACTCTGAACCCAGCCACGTTACTACCCCTCCCTTTGGAAAATGAGGACACAGATGTCCATGATTGCTTATTTCGAACGGAAGAGGAGACGAAGGGATGGGTAGACCTGACTGACGTTCCCTTATCTGACCCGCAAGGGGAACTATAGATTGATGGCTCTTGTTTCAAATTGTCAGATGACACCACCTCCGCAGCGTATGCTATTACTAAGCTGCGCACTGTAGTTGAGACATCACGTGTTCCCTACCAATCAGCACAAGCTGCAGAACTAGTTGCTCTTTTGCGAGCATGCGAGTCAAGTGAGGGATTGGCTGTCAATATTTATACTGACAGCCAATATGCGTTCGGAGTAGCCCATAATTCTGGGCGGCTCTGGGTGGAGAGGGGATTCCTGACTTCCCACGGTCCAAAGATACAACACGGTCCTCTGATACACAGGCTTTTATCAGCCCTGACACTCCCCAAAAGATTGGCAATAGTGAAGTGTAGTGCCCATAAGGCGATTACTGATGATGTGGGGAGGGGAAATGCGTTTGCAGATCAGACAGCTAAAGAAACAGCCAGGTCTAAGATGAAGAGAATGTTTGTGGCGAGACCAGCTAGATGGGTGCCTGAAAATGGGATGTTTGAGGGCACACTGGAGAATGTGAAAGAAATACAGAGTGGGGCAACAGTTGAGGAGCTGGCAACGTGGCAGGAGAGTAAGGGACGCTTAGATGGGGAGGGGTGCTGGACTGATAAGTCGGAAAAGCAAAGATGGATGTTACCAGATGCATATGTATTCCCTGTAGTTACAATGGCACATGGCCCAGCTCACATTAGTGCAAAAGGCATATGTAAACTACTGGATCCTGTATGGCGAAATGACAATATCCCTAAAGTAGCTGCTCATCTAGTGAAGCACTGCATGGTTTGCCTGACGCATAATCCTGGGAAGGGTACCCCTACACCTCCTGGTAATTTTGCACCCCCTTTCTTCCCTTTCGAGGTTCTCCAGATGGATTACATCGAAATGGAACGAGCTAACAACTTGAAATATGCGCTGGTGGTTGTTTGTGCGTTCAGTAAGTGGATTGAGGCTTACCCCACTAAAGAGAACACAGCCATAGCGACGGCAAAGGCCCTTTTAAAGGAGTTTTTCCCGCGCTTCGGCTTGCCCCGTTTGATTTGGAGTGACAACGGGAGTCAGTTCAATGTGAATGTTATTCAGCTGGTGTGTGACGGTCTGCACATTAAGCAGAAGTTTCATGCAGCGAACCACCCCCAGTCAGCAGGTTTAGTTGAGAAGTACAATGGTACTCTCAAGTTAAAGCTGGCAAAGATCAAGGAGAGCACAGGATTGCAATGGCCAGACGCGCTACCCCTTGCCCTATTATCCACAAGGGTGACAGCTCATTCAAGAATAGGATTATCCCCATATGAGGTTGTTTTCGGTCGCCCTGCAAATGTGTGGGGCGTCCCCCGCCATTTTTCAGAAATTGAATACCCATTACTTATGCGAGTTGACTAAAAATTTGCGTTCTATTCATCAACAGATTCATGAGGCAATGCCGCCAACACCTGGGGGGCCAGGGCACAGCATCCAGTCCAGTGATTTTGTTCTGGTCTGCAACTACCAGAGAAAGGGGTGCTTGGAGCCGAGGTGGAAAGGGCCTCTGCAAGTCCTGCTCGCCACACGGACGGCAGTGAAAGTGGACAGCCGGAAGCACTGGATTCACTCATCGCACTGCCGGCGAGTCCCGCTGCCTCTCCCCTACGACAAATGGGTCCTGGATGGCATAGGGAACCACGAGACGGAGAAGGTGCCACATTTCGTTCCTTTTTCTGATGCCCAACTGACCTGGGCACAGACGGAGGAGGAGAACGACGCTGCTTTGAATGAGGTGGTCCCTCCAGAAATAAGGGCTGCCCAGGTATCTTCTCCACCTGGCCCACAGGAGCTTGAGTCTCAGTCCCCTGCCCCCTCCGGAATTTAAGATCCTTTTCCGTGACGAGACAGTGCCTGGAGTGGCTAGGTACAATTTGCGTCCCCAGCGGAGGGACAGTGCACCAAAGGAAAAGTCAGATTAGTAGGGATGGACTTCATGGATGAAGAATAGGGTCCATTTACCTTGTCTGTGGTACCAACGATAGATCAGGGAAAGGGAGATTGGTGCATTGTCTGAGACACTGGACAGGATAAGTGGGGTGTGTCTTCCCAGGAGGGAGGGTGCCCTATCCTGAGCGAAGAGACAGAAAGGGTTGTGACCATGCAGCCCCACCGTGAAGTGCTCAGTAGCACCATTGTTGATGAACAATACACCGAACTGTGTGTTTTTATTTTTCCTTTTTATAATACCTGGCTCCATAGTACGGACCTTCCTCTGGTAGTTTGATATATAAAAATGTATCCCTTTGGCCGCATTGTTATGGAAGAAGAACAGCCTTTAGCAACCCCCTGTTTCGAGCAAAATAGCCAAACTTGGTTGAGCTGGCCCACCAAAACTAAGATAGTATTTTTAATAATACTTTTTGTCGCTTTGGTAGCAGTGTTAGGGATCATATGGTTCCTTGAAGAAAGACATCCTGTGCATTCCCTGATTGGTACTACTCCTGTTCCCCCTGAACATGTATTTGTCACTTTGGCCCCTCATAAGGAAAGACACCTACAGACTTATGTAGACAACGTTTTTCTGCAAATGCTCCATCAGGCTCACCATACCACCAATGTCACTAATTGTTGGGTTTGTGGCTTACTCCCTTCCCTGATGCATAAGAATGATCTGTTACTGTCACTGCCCTTCTCTTATTTGGCCAGTTGCGAAGCCTGGTTTCAGTTGTTCACCATGGTGTATATCCATTATCACGCTGATGCAATGAATATGACATACCTTGACTACGAGGCTGTATTGGGATATATAGTGACTCACCAAGGATTTACCCCGGGGAGGGATGGGACTATTGGTACCCTACATCCAGATGCCTGCATGAATGTTTATGAGGCCAAAAAGAATGTAACATGGCTCCAGAATGAGATGATGGACTTCCAGGACTTTAACGTCACTGAATATTTCAAGTATTTTCAATTGAGCAACATTACCCAGGATAAGGCAATGCCAGTACCAGTAATTAATACAACAGCTAGTTTCTGTGTCCAAGGTTTTGGAAAGGTTCTGGTAGGAGATAGTACTTGCAACTATACTTATGATTTGAACATCACTAGTAGTCCACCACTGCTTCCGCCCCACAATGTGTATTTTGTTTGTGGGTCCCAGGCTTACGTATGGCTTCCTAGGGGGTGGTCTGGTGTATGTTACGTGTCCTTCCTTTTGCCCCCCGTATATATCGCACCATCCAATTATCACAGAGACCACAGGTTACAACGCAGGAGTTTGTACTTGTCCTGAGTGAGAAGACTTATTGACACGAAAGATATAGATCAGACAGACACTACCTTGCAGCAATTTACAGATGCCATGAAGGGTATTTTGCCATTTTGGGGTCCTATGCACAACAGCCGTAGTATACGCAGACTCACAAGGGTTGTAGAAGGAGTTATCAACACAATAGCAGGAATACTGACCAACATCACGGCTGAGCTTCAGGCTAGAGACTTGTTACCCTTCAAAACAGAATTGTGTTAGACGTCATCCTTGCTGATCGGGGTGGGGCTTGTCGCGTCATCGGTAGTAGTTGCTGTGTGTATATACCGGACCACGCTCTGAATGTCTATGCAGCAATACAAAATCTACACAGACTAGCATCTGATATCTACCAGGAGAATGGCACCTGGTCCTTGTCCGGATGGTTCTGGGGTCTGATAGCGACCTGGGGCTGGAAAATACTCTTATTCTTAGTAGCCATTGCAGGTGTTGTCTTCACTTGCTGTCAGTGCATCAATTGTCTTCCCGCCTGCTGTACTTATTGTATTCAAAAGATAACACCCAAACCCAGAGTCCAAGAACAAAATGCTAAGCCCTACGCCATGATGGTACAGGCTGTTCACGATTTGATGTGTATAGACGAGGGCATTTTTGAATATTGATATGTGTATCTATCTGACCTTGCTGATGATAAACTGAATGGTTAACTGTTGCCTATGTAGCCACCATTTTGCTTCCCCCTCCATTAGAATTGTAAAGACCCTTACCTGATAGCACCAATAAATATTTAGCCATGAATGCTAAAAGGAGGGTCTGTTAGAATTGAACGTGTCATTGCCCCCTCACTCATACTGTATATTGTGTTATGTTAGCATTCATGTAGCTATTTTATCTTGACCGCTATTGCAAATGCGTGTGACCAGTCCCTTCTAACATTGTGCGGGTTAAAGTTATCATCTGAGACGCCATGTTCTGCCATGTAACCGCCATGTTGCGCTGTGAACGAAAACCGGCCTCTGTGCCCCTCTCTGCTTGCCTCTGCAGAAAACTGCTGTTCAGTTATTCCTTCTTATCATATTCAAAGTTGAGACCCAGATGTACTAACAAATAGTTTATTCTGCTTTTGCATGCCTATCCCTGGTCATAGTCATGCTCCCACACTAGAGAGAGCTGAGACCGAGCAAGATGACCTTGGGAGCCTGATAACGTGTACCCATTCTGCAGGTGGTAGCTAATCCTTCTGTGCCTTCTTTGTTCAGCTTTTGCACAAGCTGTATTTTTCCACCAGTGGCAGGACTTGGGAGGTGTTGGAAGGCTTATTTTGTGTTACCAAGTGTTCTGAAGTCAGTCCCTCGACAGCTATCTCATGAGGCTGGTCAGACCGGACTCCACTGTAGTGTACTTACTAATAAAAGTGTTAGATTGTATTCTCCACTGTCGTTCCGACTCTTCATTTCTGGGAAGGCCGAGAGGTGGTCGCGAGTGACCCGGTTGGCCCATTTCGGGTCACTTCCTTCACAGTAAAGGTCCAAAACTTGGTATCATTGTGAGTTAAATGAATCTGTTGAATATTTTTTATGTTACAGTTTATGAAAAGACTCCCTGGAATGTATATCAGCACAAGAGATTGTGTACTCGCAAATTAGAAGTTACTTACCTTGTCAGAGAAGAAAGTGAACTTACACCAAAGGTTGTAATAATATTAATTACATAGATAATGTTTTTGTTACAGTTTGCAGGAACAGAAGTGTTTCACTTCAACATAGAAAGTCTAAAACAAAGAAAAGTGGAAGGTATATCATGTCCATGGAAAGTATTAGATGATTCGATGTAGTGATATTCATCTTGTCCTTAATTTGCACTATGACCCGTATATGTCAGTGTAAAGCAGCGACGAGTCAGCCTGACAATATTCAGTGACTTTTTTCTTATTTCTTTCCCTTTTCCCTGGGTCTGCGCTTACCTGACGCATTGTAACTGTGTAGGCTTGACTGTGGACATGGAGGAGTCCAGAAACATTTATCATTACAGTTGAATCGGACTACTAGGTTAGTACTTTCTGACATGACCATAATACCACGTTAATCTGTCTGTTTGATCATAATGCTTGTGACTATTTAATGTTTCACTTGCATTTGTTTTTTCTTTTGGCAGACCAAATTCTGTTACACTCTTACATCTTTTTTTTCTTTTAATTTATTCGTTTTAGCAAAATTCTGGTTACAACAGGCAGTACATCAAGCAAGGATGAACAAAGTGGGCAATGCCTTTTAATCGTGTGGTGGTACACAAGGTGAAAGATATGTCCGAGTGGACAAGCGATGGGTAAAGTTTAAGGCCAGTGAGCACTATAGGATAGCAGCCCAGAATATGTGCTCGAATCTGGGGAAGCTGCAACACATGGAGTCAGTAAGAAGCAAGGTAAGTGAAAGCAGAATCCAGAAACTATATAGATTATAATCAAGAGTAAAGAGTGAGTTGATCTAAGTGATCAGCGCTGGTCGGGGGGAGGGAAGTCCTAGCGGAGAATTTGGCTGCGGGGGAGTGATGTCCCGGCGGGGGGTGGGGGGGTCAGCATGCAGGGACTTGCTATTGTGTTGTTAGATTACAGGAGAAGTATTTGGGGCCTAAGGGGAAAGAAGGGGAAATGGATCCGAAGAAGTGGTGGGGAACTCAGGCCGATATGCCACTTTCACTATGTGAATGAGTTAATCTATACAACAGCTCTTCTCAGCTGTTGGCTATCGGTGAAGGCCCTTGTCTTCATCCTTGTTTAGGGCCACAGCCTCTGCCCCTGGCCATATTCTCAGAGAGGGACG
Source organism: Calotriton arnoldi (assembly GCA_963921515.1). Lineage (NCBI taxonomy): Eukaryota > Metazoa > Chordata > Amphibia > Caudata > Salamandridae > Calotriton > Calotriton arnoldi. The sequence goes on along the minus strand of CAWUFW010022305.1, from coordinate 6,881 downwards.
TCAGGCTCCGCTAGAGGGGGTGTCAGGCTTTTCCGGGTTACTGGAATGGTCCTTTTTAGAGGAATTCGTGCAAAATTAAGGAGGGAGGCGTCTGTTTTGGCCTTCTTTGGTCATTTCTAAGGTGCTAGGGCACCGACCTCCCAAAAGTCACCCTTCAGTAATACAGTACTCACATCCAGTTTTCGTAATAGCTTGCCCCAATACTGTCTCAAAAGGGATCGGTCCCAGAGTACATGATTATGGTCTGTAGCTGGGGCATTACACCTAGCACAGGAGTCTGAGATACCTGAAATAATGCTACTGACTTGTTGGGGAGAAAGGTAGGCTCTGTGTAGTATATAAAACTGAATTAATGTTAATCTGGCATTACAGGAGACTTTTTGAGGATATTCTAGTGCTCTCGCCCATTCTTTGTCGTGTAGACCCTACCACCTTCAGTTTCCCAATAGTCTCTGATAGTTTGCATTGAGGTCTGGGTATGGGCGACTAAGGCCTCAGCCGGCCAACTTCCTAGCCCATGGGTCATTTCCCATAGTACATAGAGTATGCACAAGAGCACGGGTAGTGGACTTAGAGTCTATCGTTTCCCAGGTCGCTTAAAGGGCATATAGTAAGAGACCGCAGATTAGATACTGACTCCCTTGAAGGTGGTATTGCTCCACCAGGGCAGGATACAAAAGATGCGAGCCATCCTGGAAAATATCACCCAAAGTGGAAATACTGGTTCAATCCCAGAACTGCAATGCATGCCATTCCAAGTGCCTCTCTGCTTGGAGAAACAGGAGAGAAGGCCTTTAGTGATATTGAGGTTCCTAGTTAGGCATTTCAGTGCTATCAACAGGAGTCGGGGGTGGCCATGATCACGGCGGGCTACCAGAATCGACAGTGCCAAGACTGTAGCTTCAGCAAGGGCACTTCAGTAATGCTCGTTTCTCCGAAAGAGTGAGCAGCCAGCCAGCGGATCAACCATTGAAGCTAAATATTAGTATTCAAAGTTGGGAGCACCAAGGCCACCCTGATCAGGGTGGAGTTGTAGTGTAGACAGGGCAGCTCGGAAGCAGGAGCTATGCCTGATTAGCTCCAGAGTAGCGTGTCCAGGTCACAGAAAAACTTCCAGGGAAGGAACACAGGGAGATTGGCAAAGTGGTATAAAAGACGGGAGCATCACCATTTTGGAGCGTGAGATATAGCCTATAACCAACAGGAGAAGAGGTCGTGAAGAGTAGCCTGGGCTCGATTTAATGTTACCACTGCGATCAGTTTAACTACCAGCAAATCCTGTTCAGCATGGAAAATAGGAATGCCGAGGTATCTAAATGAGGTGTCCTCCCAACCTTCAGGGCCTTTGCGATGTCCAGCGAGGTAGGAACTGTTAATAGGCATAGTGGGAAAAGGCAGGTCTTATTCCAGCTGTCTCAGAGCCCAAGACCATTCCAAACTCAGTAAGGAGCTGGGCAATACTGGAGGAATCTTTCGCTAGGTCTTCAAGTTACAAAAGTACATTAACTACGTAGGGCGAGACAGCATGGATACACTCTGGCAGTGAGATTCCCTATCCCACCATAAAGACAGGCCACCAGGGGCTCAATAGCTAGTGCGAATAGGAGGGGGAGGATGGGGCAGCCCTGTCTAGTGCCCCTGCCTATTGAGACAGGGCATAAATCAGGTTCTCCAGATTGACTGATGGATCTGTGTAGCAGGGTCAGGTCAGCCGGATAGTGTGGGCTCCGAATCCAAATTCAGCCAGGACCTGGAAGAAATACCCCAGTGAACGGTATCATACACCTTCTCCAGGTTCCAGTATGAGTGCAGCTGCTCAGCCCGCTGTGATCCTGCAGCTTCCATTATTCTGTATACTCGCCTGCTGTGTAGAGAAGTGTTACAATCGGGGACAAAGCTGCTTTGATCAGAGTGAATTAGTCGCCAGAGCACCTGTTGAACACAATCGACTAGGATCTTACTGAGAATTTTAAAATCTAGTTTAAAATTGCTAAATAGCTGTAAGAAGCTGGGTTTGTAGGGTCTTGCCTGGTTTTTAATATTGAGACTAGCGAAGCATCACAAAGAGTAGCATGGAGACAACTGGCCTCAATCGCTGCTTCACACGTATCTGCTAACTATGATGCTAGAAAAGCTGCAAAGATTTGATAGAATTTGACCAGAAGGCCATTAGTCCGGGTGTCTTTCCAACAACCAATCTGGCAATCGCCCCTTTGATATTTAGGGCCGTAATAGTCTAGTAAATTTCCTCCCAGTCTACTAGGGACAGTCTAGGAAGAGAGGTTGACTCAAGGAAGGTAGATATTACCTCCAAGGAGCTCCCAGGGGAGAAGCGGTAGAGGGTGTGTTAAAATGTAAAGAAGGCTGCAAGTATGTCCTGCTCGGAATAGAGCAAGTTGCCTTCTGAGTTACAAAGCACCGTTATATGGGATTACTCAGACTCGATGTTGATGAACCAGGCCAGAAGGTGATCGGTCCCGTCTTCCGTGTAATAAGTGTGGGCTATATATGCTGTATGGTTGAGACAGCGCAAGCGCTCTACCAGAGCAGCCTCTGCTTTGCGCAACGGCACTAAAGAGGCCTGAAGTGTCGGGTCTTCGGTTGCCCATCATTCCATGTCAATGTAGGCATTTTCGAGTCTATCTAAATGGTGTGACATGTCTCTTCGGTCTCTCAGTTGGGAATGGATAGATATCTCTTGAATAACAACCTTGAAAGTATCCCACTTCACAGTCAAGGAGGAGGCTGTCCGTTCATTATGCTCGAAGTGTCTGTGGATCTTTTCTATTACCATATCTCGAAAGGCCGGGTCTTTGAGAGCTGACAGTTTAAGGGTGTCAAGTGGGAATGGACGAAGGAGGCCTACCCCAGGTCAGTCAGAGTATTAGGGGATTATGGTCCCAAATCTCTCTGCTGAGATAGTCAGGGCATGCAACAGAAGTGCTGAGAGATACAAAGCATACAGTTCTAGCTAGACGAGCATACAGATCGTATGCAGGGGAATTGAAAGAGTAGAGTCTGACCCCAAGGTTATGATGGCTCTAGGCGCCCAGCAAGGACCACTGGCGCAACCAGGAATCAAGGCATTGTGCGTTTGGTACAGTGGGAGTGCCATGTAGAGAGGGGGTGAGATTAGTCAAGTGAAACATCAAAGAGGAAATTGAAAACCCCACCTAGCAACCATGGGATGTGTGCCCATTTAGCCAAGTGGGTCGAGAGCCGTTGGAAAAATCTGGGTTGCTCAGCGTTAGGGGTGTATACACTGACAAGGATTATAGGGGACCAATCTAGATTGGCCTCGAGTAAGACGAATCGACTAGGACTGAGAGGAGGACTGAGAGGAGGATCCCGGCTTTCACCCAAGTAAGGGTACTTCTGGTAGGCCAAGCACTAAGTAGCGAACACTCGGCATCGTTTCTGAACCTTTTCCTCTTCCGGCTGTATAACATAGGATTCTTGTAAAAGTGTTCTGTGGATACCCTTCCGCTTAAAGAGATGCTGAATTTTGTATTTTTAGGTGGTGTCTGCATCCCCCTAATTTTCCAGGAGATTATATTGTACGCCTGTGGTCGTGTCATAGCCTAAACTGTGTAGTGCCCACAGGTTTCCAATCAGGTCTATATCTCCCTTCGAAGGTAAAGCCCAGAACAGCCTAAGTGGGTCCTGCCCATAAGGAGAATTGATTTCAGCTAAATGAGAATAGTAACTAAGAAAAATTAGAACAAGACAAAAATTAGAATGAATACAGAGGACAGAGGGCAAATTGCTAACTCTCCAAACAGTTCGAACAGGCTTTCATTAGGGGTCAGGGGCTAGTAGGACCGCACAACAGGAAAAACAACAATTACGGAAAAAGTTCTCAGGGTTTATGGAGCGATTGTGGAACAGGTTATCCAATTTGGAAAGAAAGTTACATTTAGATTGGCCAACAGGGTGGGCAGGGCAGGGGCACTGCCAGATAGTTACACAAGATCATCAGCAGTTTGTGGAGTTATGCAGGGGTAGAGTTCATACCATGCAGCAAGGGCGCAGAAATATCACTTTGGAGTCTTCTGGGGAGGTCTGCATCTAAGGCTACCCATCTGCTGTTTTGGACTTGCTTCTGAGATGGGGTTGCAGAAGAGGCAGGCTTGGCTTCAGACTAGCTTCGCAAACGTTGGTGATGGCGGGGTGGGTGGTGGGGCCAATCACGTGTCACATCTGCCTGGGAGGGCGTGCCCTGACTTTCCACCCAGTACCAGGCCTTCGCAGGATCTAGGGAAAAATAACTTTCAAGTCCATCGTGATTTGACAGTTTGGCGGGAAAAAGAAGTGTGTATTTTATCTCCATCTCTCTCAGCTTCCTTTTGACACCCATAAAGAGGGTTCAGAGCCGAGGTGTAATCCAGGAAAATCAATATATGGTGGCTGTCCATGAGGAGAGGGTTGGATTGTTGGGCCATTTTAAGGATAGTGCTGTGGTCTTTATAATTGAATATTTTAGCCACAACTACTCTGGGAGGACTGGCATAAAGTCTTGACATGGTATCAGATCTTTAAGCCAGGAGTCTAGGTAGAGTACCATACAGCGCACCTCTGATCCTTCTGGCTGGCATACTATTCGGGTGTTACTGCGACAGAAGTGACCCTCCACATCTTCCGCCTTGTTCTCCAAAAAGCGGACTGGTCCCATTGTTCCATTGTTGTCAATGGAGATCTGCCGTTTGCGCTTGCAGATCGGGCAAGATCTTCTTGGACTGTGGAAGGGGTTCGGCTAGCTTCCTATGATCATCATGTAGGAGGCTGACATCAGTAGTTACGATGACCACATTTGCTTTGACAGAGATATGGGATGTTTCAATGGCTCTGAGGATAATGGCCAGCTTGTCAGGATATGCAACTGGAGTGCTTGATTGGGCAAAATACTAGGTGGGCATGGGGAACGTGTGCCTGTCCTGAGAGGTTTAGTGCATCCCATCTCGGAAGTTGGCATGTGATGGAGCGAGGGAGAGTTGTCTCACAGATCTGCTTGCAGCCACTGACAATTGTAGGAAGGAGGGGCTGCTTCCCATCACCACGTGGGTATCCCCAGGCAGTACACAGGGTTAAAAAACACTTGCATCTAAGGAAATGTAATTGGCACTGATAGTCATGGGAGGCTCCTCCCAATACCAGTGCCGATTGCAGTGCCCACGGAAGGGAAGGCAGAGCCTCGCGGGCCAGCAAAACTTCGCAAACAAGCGTCAGGCCGAAGGTCGTGCTCCATCAGAACAGGAACACTCCAGCTGGTCGCAGCCTCGGACTCATCCCCTGTGCCTCCACGGCTATCATGGTCCCCGCAGGCGGAGACCAGTCAAGGTAAACATCATGGCCTGCAGCCTGTGTCACTCCCTGCAGCCCGGCGGTTTGTTGTGCTCTCTTCTCCGACTCCAGGCGCAGCCTGTTGGGATGTGAAAGGGCCCAATAGGCTCTCAGTGGGTGTTTCCTTGCCCTGGCTCAGCACCAGCAGTTACCAAAGTTACTGGACACTGGGGGATGGCACTGGATCGCAGAGCTGGAGAGCTCAATTCAGGGATCCACCATGATGGACGTCCAGGCCACGCCCCCATTACTCTTATATCTTAAACCCTTAAGATATGATTTCACGAAATCATGGAAGGTATCTAGGAAGTTGTGTGGTCGTTGTGTAAAAAATTGGAACTTGGTTTAAAACTACTACAACTACTCAAATCAGTATAAACACCTACTTCATTTTTGGAGTAGACACTGCCCAGACTGTGTGGTATCTCACTTGTGCCATCACCCAGCAATTTACTCAAAATCTGTAAGTTCTCCATATCACTGAAATCAAGAGTCTTGTCTATTTCAGCAACATTCTCTCTCTCTTTAAGGGTCACTTATTTTAAACAGTTTACATAGTTTCAGCTTTTGAATAAACTGATACATATCAACCATTCTCATGGCATAAATGCAAGAAAATTCTGGGGAGTATGAGAGACCTAATTGTAGCACTGTAGTTAAAACGTGGTTGCTGAGGTTAATTACTGCTTTCTCTTGTCCTATTTTATGGGATTTTTTGGGTTTTCTGTTTGCTGAACCTAAATTAACTGTTTACTGTGTTTTTCTGTACATTTCATGGGATTTTTTAATGTGCCACATTCATTGACCATGTACCCATTATGCACGTGTGCACAGCTTTCAGCCAGTTCCTGTGACTGACTTTCTTGAGCCGTGTGCTCTGGGAGCTGGTTAAAGAGCTTACCTGACCAGACACGTGGCTTATTTGCGGTCTGCCAGATTTCATGCAGTTTCATCAAACAGCACCAAAGTTATTAATGAATAAAATGTTTATTGCCCTTCATTTTCCCCTTCCCCCTCATGATGGATCTGCTCAAAAGTGGTACAACCAACAGAAAGCTAAACCTGCTAAAAGTCTGCCAAATTTCATGCAAAATTATCAAACAGTCCCACCTTCATTTGCAAATAAACACTGCTTTGGCCCTCCGTTTAAACTGTCCCTTCCATGGCCCTACATACTAAATCTGTGCCACATTTCATGAAGATCCATCAAACTGTAGCACCGTTATTAAGAAATTACAAATGTGTTGATCCTGCTTTTAACATTTCCCCCACTGGATCAGCAAAAAACATTGAATACCGAGAGAGTATATAATGTGCTGTGTGTCACCTTTGATGCAGGTTCGTCAAACAGCACTAAGGTTACAAGCAAATGAAAGTCTTATGGCTCCCCCTTTCACTTTGACTCATACCCCCTTGCCCCCACCCCAGATGAATTGGCACAATATAGGACATACTAATAGAAAACTATTCCTTACAAGATTTTGCTAAATTTTGTGCAAATTTGTCATACAGTGCCAATGTTATTAGCAAACTGATCCAGC
>CAWUFW010022304.1:0-98617 GCA_963921515.1 Calotriton arnoldi | reverse complement strand
GGCAGACATCACGGTCCACAGCAATCGGTGTCAGTGGGTATCCAGCCACCCCCACGACCCACAACACCCTCCCACCCCCACAGACCTGCAACATGGAGCACCCCCCGCTTAGAGCCATGTGGCATCCAGTACAGTGCACGCACGAACAACTTGCAGGTGGGAAACTGGACAGGGCCGGATTACTGGAGGCATGAGGACCGTAACACGACCAACACATGGGACATGTCACGTAGCAGACGAACACGCAGCACCGCCCACCGTCACGAACAAGTGAACAATGTGCACACGGACGATGAACAACAGACTCACACCCCACATGACCCATCACAGACATAGCAACACCCAAGGAGCCACGTCTGCATGCACAAGCCACACTGAATATAGTACCACACGGCAGCCACTGTGCAACTCATCACACACAACCGAAACACCATTGAAGTCCTGTCCATGTAGCCCCAACTGCCTGTCAACCACACACCCCACAACTACGCCTATGTAAGACAAACAACACTAGACGCAACAGAGCGGAACAACATAAATGCACACGAACACCACTGAACCCATCAAACACACAGACACACCATGCACAAACAACATACCATCCATCCCATCCGTCAGCCCCAGTCTCATGAAAGGCATGTCATCCGCACAGCTGCCACACATACAGCAGTCACGCTAAGATACATGCCCATTACCAACCATGTGCCAGAAGTCAATGAAGTGCACGACACACTGTGAGCAACAACACACAACATGGGCCACACCCCCCGAGCACTGCAGTGATGCACATGGCACAGGGCAGCACGCACACCAAGGAGATGGGACAACTGCAATACGTCGGCTGGCACACAACCATCACTCACTCATAACGATGCGTCCAATGCCATGTCCAGTAATCACAACAGACAGCAAATATGCAGGCCATGTCAAGCATGCACACACCTCAAACCATGCACTGTCATGCTGCCACAACACATGTCACGTTCGGCACCCATGGCTCACAGCATGTACCCCAAAAGCATATTCCCTCCCAAATGCGAATCCGGGGCATGGCCCCCATGTTGCCATATGCGTTCCTAAGCGTTCCATTTGAACCCCAAAAGCATATTCCCTCCCAAATGCGAATCCGGGGCATGGCCCCCATGTTGCCATATGCGTTCCTAAGCGTTCCATTTGAACCCCAAAAGCATATTCCCTCCCAAATGCGAATCCGGGGCATGGCCCCCATGTTGCCATATGCGTTCCTAAGCGTTCCATTTGAACCCCAAAAGCAAAGTACAAACCAGACCCAGGATGGGCCAGGAGCCCGCATACACCAGAGTCACAATAAGTAGGGGCACAGCAACACACCCATCGGCATGGCCAATCCGTCCCATGCCACATGTGCACAGCACACAGTCCCATTGCCAAGCACACACAACTACAGATGCTACAGCCACACACACGCCTCTGGGAAACCCATGTACGAGATTGCACGAACTGTCAATGTCAGACGACAAATACATACTTCGCCAGGTGCAACACAATAACTAATCTCATTCTCTCCACAGGTGACGAACTGCTGGATGCTGGGGATGGAGCCAGCAGCCAGCACAGCCAGCCTACAAGCCCCCAACGAGGACACACGGATCTGGAGGATCTGTCCTCCTCTTCGGACACGGACAACCAAGCAGGCCCATCTGGTGTGGCAGGGCCCAGCCGCTCCCCAGGACCCCTCCTACCCACCAACCCATCATCCAGGGCTGCTGAACATTCACAGCCCCCTGCTGCCACTGTCGTTGCGGCCACACCCACGGTCATTGTGGCCACTACCACTGCCGCAACCGCCACCATCGCCGCACCGACCACCACCGCCGCCACCGCCGCCACGTCTCCGCTGGCACCAGCCCCAGCGCAGGTGGTGGCCCGGACGACTGGATCCACCCTGGGAGCCACAGCGAGGACCGTGGTGAGCAATGTGGCTAGTGGGCAGGCCGGTGGCAGCAGGACTGGTAGGAGGAGCAGGGTCAGGGAAACGCCAGCCTCCCCTGGGAGCCATGCCCTGCCTCACATGGCCAGAGTCCTTGGGGCCTATGAAGAGGCCCAAGGACAATGGGTCCGGTCTGCCTCAGACACGCGTGAGGTGCTGGGGGTGTTGAGGTCCATGGACGCCCGTATGGGCCAAATCGTGGACCTCATGGGACAGCTGGTGGTGGCGGTGAGGTCACAGCCAGGGACAGCAGCTCCCCTCCGCCACCACCTGCCGGGGCGCAGGGTGGAGCAGCAGTGTCCAGTTCCCCTGCGTCCACAGCCAGTGATCACACCTCAACCACCAGCATGTCGCAAGCAGGCACCCCCTCGCAAACGTGGAAGGGGCCGTCCGAAGAGGAAACAGATCTCCCGGGAGGACTTCGCACGCTCCAGTCGCAAGTGAGGCAGCCAGCCAGCCTTCCGCCAGCCTTCCTTGACCAGCCACTGCATTGACTTGGACTACGATCCCACTCCACACAGCCATCTGGATGGCATGTGTGTGTTGGACTATGGACATAGAACCAGTGGGTACACCCTGATCATCACGCAGCCATGACCGACAGCTCATTGTCACTGCACGCACCACTTTTGTCATCACCTTACACACAATCACATGTCACAGTTTGTAATAAATGCACCTTTTTCACTAACTGCTGTTTGTGCCCTGTGTCTTATTTGTACGGAATACAACGGCCACCTTGGGCGGAAAGGCACCTGATGCGTGGCATGGCATTTGAATCCGGAGGGCCTGTAGGGACCTAGGGGTGGGAGACAGAACAGGAGCACATTCAATGAGTGTGTCACACACCCATCACACAGTACATGTCAACAACTACAAGCAATGTACACACATCGCACAGAGCAATAGGGCACAATGCCACAGCCACCAACAGTGGCATACTACCCTGGCCATGGAGCGTTGACACACAGCACGCAGTGAACAAACGGCCACCCTGACACAGCACACACACACCTGCACAGATACAGCCACATCAGCCGTCGTACATGGACACTCACCGTCAAGTGAAGTAGCGGGCGATGAGCTGCTGCCGCACATTACCAGCTTCCTCCTCTCCGCTGTCCTCCTCACTCGAGCTGTCCTGGTATGCGGGCTGGGGCCCTGGTTGATCTCCGTCATCCACGATGAGGGGGATCTGCTTCCGAATGGCCAGATTGTGCAGCATGCAGCATGCCACCACTATCCGGCACACCTTCTGTGGGGAGTACGCCAGCGCACCCCCGGTGCGGTCCAGGCACCTGAACCTGGACTTGAGGAGGCCAAAGGTACGCTCGACCACACGTCTGGTCCTCCCATGTGCCTCATTGTAGCGATCGTCTGCTGGGGTGCGAGGATTCCTCAATGGACTGAGCAGCCATGCCCCATTCGGATACGCAGAGTCACCTGGGTGTGAGGGACACAGAGAACCGTTGCTAATCCAACTGGACAGGGGACAGCATCGCACAGCCAGCACGCTACACCACTCCACATACTCACCGACAATACAGGCACAATCCTGTTGCATATTGGACATCAGTCGTGGCAAGATGCTGTTGCGCATTATGTGTGCGTCATGGGCCGAGCCTGGGAACTTTGCACACACGTGGGTGATCACCATGTCCGCAAGGCACACCACTTGCACATTCAGGGAGTGCGTGTGCTTCCTGTTGCGGTACAGGTGCTCAGTGGCCTGTGGTGGAACAAGGCCGACATGTGTGCAGTCAATGGCTCCAACGACGTGTGGGATTCTGCCAAGGGCATAGAATGCACCCTTCACTGCCGCCAATTCACGAGCCCTGGGGAAGCGGATGTACCTGTTCCGGTACAGCATCATGGCTGCCAGTACATCCCTCAGCACCTTGCTGAACATGGGCTGGGACATCCCTCCTCCAATGCCCACTGTGTGCTGGAATGACCCAGTGGCGAAGAAATGCATGGCGGCCATCACCTTAGCCGTGGGGGTGACAGCAGTCGGATACACCCTGCGGGGACGGAGATGGGGTTCTAACATGGCACACAGTCGATGCAGGGTTGGCCTGTCCAGCCGAAACTTCCTAATGACCTCCGTATCCTCCATGTCTGCCAGCAATTGGTATGGGCGGTCAATGTTCGGTCTCCGCCTAGGGACAATGGCAGAGGACACATGTCAAAGCAACACGACACATAGCAATTTCGCATACACATCACTGACATGACTGAGCAAGCACATGAGCCACAGCCCAGCTGTCAAGCTGGGACGGCACGGCCACAATACACTTACACAGGTCTCCCACCAATGGCAATGGCTAGTGATACAAACCACTGCCATGTGCATGCACATGGGGATCTAGGCCCCAATGACTAGCGGGGCGTGCTGATGGGGACTGACTGCATTTCCGTCAATCGGCAACGCCACGGCAACATGAATGTCTGCTGAGCATGGAACTGCTTCCGCGGCTGGATGAGTATGGCACACGACGACGACGATGTGGGCACAGGCTGAGCGGCCAAAACAAGTGGGACCTGTGGCACGAGGGGATATGAGACAGTAGTAGGTGTCAGCACTGCACCCTATGTACAGCACTGTACGGATCACACCTCCCGAAACATTGACAGGTGTCCACATTGACAGCCCCATGCCAAGACGGCTGTGTGCTTGCAGTCACACGTCACAGGTGAGAGGTTACATTGCACGTGCCAGGTGGCAGACGTACACAGTGGGAGCTGGCATGTGTGTGCATGTGTCTCCTGTTCAGGATCCACCAGATGGGCGCTGACTCTGTACTGAGCATTGGACACAGCATGTTCCGTGGAAGGCTTGTGTGTGTGGGATGGTGGCACTGGATGTGCCTCCGTTGGGTGGGGGGCCATGCACAGGGCGGTTACGTTGATGATTGTTCATTGTTGGTCACAGTGGGTGCACCCACTCAGATGTGTTGCCCTGTGTTCAATTCCTATGTCCGCATGATGATGGACTGTAGATGTGGGCAGACTACACATTGGTCGATGTGCTGTCTATATGCATGTGCCTTCACACCAGGCACAGCTGCCCCTGCACATGTGACCCCTGCTGGACTCGCTGCTGGGTCTGTGGAGCTGATGCACCTTCTGCGCGTGGGGCGGACAGCTCTCCTCACTTCCCTCATTGCGCATGTCATGACTTTGCCGCAGGTGACATGGATCATGGAGGGCCCACATGTACGCGTGGGTAGGCTACACATGATTGTACACTGGTCGCCACCCCCAGTCAGTGTTTCGAATGGGAAGGTTGTCGTGCTGGTGGTATGTTCAATGTGGCGGATGGGCGGGCCTAGGTGCGGGCTTACATTCCGGACATGGGGGGTAGTTGGATTGGCGACTAGTTGCAGTACACACGGGACACGTCTCTTCCTTTCCACATCTGGGTCATCCCTTGTACTCACTGACAGTGATACAGTCATCTTCGCCCCAGCCCTCAGGTCCTCCCCTCGCTCCCCCAATATGCATGCTCACCTGCGAGGCTAGCGCTTGCACAGGCAGCCCCAAGCTCGCACCAGAGAGGGCAAGGAGTGTATGTGTGGGTCCAGTTGCACGAGTGGGCTGTCTCAGGGTATGATGTGTGGCGGGACGCCGTCCACCTGCGTGGTGCCCCAAATGGAGACCCGGCCTGCATGGACTATGCATCACAGTCTTCGCCTTCCGGATCCGCCACCTGCGACACCCAGTGGCTGTGGCTGCCCTTGCGGCCATGCCGCGTCCGTCTGTGGCTGATGGCCCACACATTCACTCTTTGGCCTCTCTGGGGAGGGCTCGGGGGTGGTGGCACACGCGCTTGCACTTAGTCGCAATGGCATGTGGCGTGGTTGGTATGATGGGCAATGGATGGGATGGTGCGAGCCACCTCCCGTGACGTCTGTGCTGCTCGTGCTGTGGTGCGTCCCCCTACACTTCCATCTGACTTGTGCCATGCTAGACGTTGAGGTTCTATTGCCTGCGTGATATGACCAGGAGGAGCGCGAGGAGACCTCTCACACACCATGCTCCACTGCCATCCCGTGCCCTGTATCGCCTGTGCGGATTGACTATGTTGGGGTTACACCTGGTCGACTGGGGCTGTGTGTGCCTTGTCAGGGGCATGGCGGGCGCACAACAGGATCCAGCTTGTCCACAGAGGGTGGGCTGAGGTGCGCCTGGTACCGCTTTGTACGTGTGCCCGGCTGCTATGCACACACGTGTTCACTCCCCCCGACAGGTGTCCTCTCACAATGCCCAGGGAAGCGGTGGTGTACTGTTCATGACCCCTCCCAACACGGCGTGCTCCAACTTGGCATGTGCGCATCTACCCGTCGCACCCACCCACCTGAGCACTGCGTCCATACGACTACACACGACACATGTGTGTCTTCCACAGTAGTGCTACTCATTTGCGTTGACATCCAATACCAGTGGACTACATGGTCATGTCACGACTGCCGTGTACTTCACATACTCTCATCCTCTCTCATTCGTACTTGTGAAATGAGTCAGCGGAGACAGTTTTGGTTTCAAACATTATATTGAGTCTTCTGTCCTCTGTGATGCAGTATAGTGGACACTACTGGCAGCGGAATACATGTTGAGGATATACTGAGCATGATTGCAAATGGGATAGGGAGTGGGGTTACATGTGATTGGCTGTTGCATGTGGGATGTGGGCTTCAGAGTGACATCTGCTTGGCCAAGGCTGTGCTAATGTACATTTACGTATAGCTGCGGAGCTACGGACTTTGACACAGACGGTATACATGTAGCCTACCAGACCGCTTGGCATCATGGGCACAGTCCATCTCAGTTCCATGTGACAGGTTTGCTGCGGTTGTTCCTCATGCACGCGTGCATGTGAGATGACATCAGGGCATGTGCTTGCATGCATGCAGCGGCGTGCCACTTGTTGTTGCACTGTGGTGGTTACTGGACATGTCACAGTCACTGGGGTTGTGTTGTTGTTGTATGCACTTGTCGTCCATGCAAAGGTCCTGGTATGGGATTCCCGGGGCGGGGGTGGGAGGGGTGCAGCACCCACAGACTCCAGGCGACCTATTCATGTCCACTGAGCGGTGTGTGTGTCCATGGGCGCTGGATCCATGTCGTGTCCTGGTTGTTCGTGCAGTTCCGTCCATGTGGGTGCGATACACAGAGCCCATGCCACTGCCTCCCACGATGCATGCGGTGTTCCTGGATGTGATGGGGAACAGTGTGCATGTCCCGGTCTTATCCGATGTCATGGCGATGTCGTTGATGGTGTGGTTACAGTTGCCGGTCGTTTGGTATGGCTGTTGTGGTGGTGACTGGCCAGTCCGTGCGGAAGCTAAGCATGGGTGCGGGGTTGGACATCATAGGTCACTCGGGGAACCTGCGTTGTGGTCCGACGTATTTACAGGTTGTCAGGTATGCGATGCCGTCCAGCAGGGCTTCCATGTCATTGGTGGTGTACATGTTTGCCAGCCAATGAAGCGGATGGTGGCTGTCAAGGTGTTGTTCGTAGGTTGTCCCTTGGAGGACCATGATGGGGCATGCTGGGTGACATTCGATGAAGCTGTTATCGATGATCCGTTGTGTGGAGGCACAGTGGTCCCATTTCAGTGCGGGTGCGATGTTGGCCACATACGCCATGCCCCCATAGGCAGAGCAGGCCCTGTCGTGTGCGTCCAGAGGGAGGAGTAGTGGTAGCAGGTCCGCCTTCAGACATGCCGGGTTGGAGAGGCATATCTCGACGGGATGCTGGTAGGGACACCTCCGACAGTAGAAGACGGGCATGACGCAGCTGAACAATGTGATGCGGTAAGTCAGTCGGTAGCTTACGTTCAGCAGGGACAGGAGATCGCATCCCAATGTATGGCACAGGTTGGTTTTGTACAGCTTGAGCTGTTCGGCGTAGTTGGGTAGGTGTGTTGCGGTTGCCATTTCGCAGCGGTTCGTTGAGGTGGCGTGCTCCGGCTGTGTGTGCAGTCTGCAATGTGCACGCTCCGGGGTTGCTGTGAGCTCTGTGTAGTCGTAGGGAGACAGGACTTGTGTTCTGTTGGCTTGTTTGGAGGACACGGGCCCTCTTCCCACATGCTTCTCAGACAGTTCAAGGTCAGTGCTGTGTGACTCCTTCCAATTAACTTGCATGTGGCCGACATGGGGGAGTGTTTTCTTCTTTCTTCCCCGTCCGTTGTGTGCTTCTGTGATATGCGCTATCTGCCCTGTGGTCGGTCTCCTCGGCATGCCTGTGTTGGTCTATTCTTGGACAATGGCTGTATTCACCGGCTTCTGTCGTAGGGCTGTGGTTTCGGAGTTGGAATGGAAGGTCATTCAGTGCTGTCTGCTCTCCCTTGTGTGGGCGGCAGGCTGCCTTTCCGCTCTGCGTTGGGCCTTGTGTGTGAATGTTATTCTTGGGCCACCTGTTGTCGGTCCCCGGGCTCTTTGGTGTTCCGTTTTATATGTCTTGTTCATATGTGCAGGGTGGTATGGGTGTTTCTGTGTGGTACTGGCGTTCCTCTTCCCGAAGGGGCCTTGCTTCTCCTAATTGGTGTTGCCGTCGCTGTGTGCTACGCCATGTTTGTTACACTGGGGTGTGTCCTGCTGTTGCATGTCTTCACTGACATGTGTGCGTCGGTTGTGTGGCGTTGGGTGTTGTCCGTGAATTGGGCGTTGGGGACATGTCTGTGGCCGGCCTGTCACGTGTCATGTGCGTTCGGGGTGGGGCTGATATGTGTGCTGCTTGGTTGTGTCCCTGTGTCTGTGTGCGACGCATGCATGGCGCTGCGGTTGGCCTCTGCGTTGTGCGCATGTGTGGCGGCGTCATCGGCGCTTTGGGGCCGTGACGGGGTGGTTGGTTCCTAGTCCCAGGTGGTGTGTACACATGTGTTCTGCGATGTTACGATTTGGCCTGTGTGTCATATGTGGTTGCGATGGTGGATGTGTTGTGTACACGCGCTGGTGGGGGGTTGTCCGCTTTTTCCGCCCTTGCACTGTGTGCGCTGTTTGCGTGCACTTGTTGTGTGTGTGCCTACCTGCGTCTCCGCGGTACGTTGCGTCCTTGGTGGTGCATCAGCAGGAGCATGGGGACGGCCTGCAGTGCTGGATTCATGCTCGGGGAGCCGCTTTTCGTTGTCCGTGCTCGGCGTCCGTGTTACCGCTTCGGTTTGTCGTACGGTATCTCTTGGCCGTGGGAGCCGTTTGTTTGCGGCATCGTAATTTATGCGCCGGGCGGGACGTGTTTCGTCGGACGGTGTGTGTCAGTTGGGCTGCGCCGCTACATGTACGGGCGCACTTTGATGGCGGACGGTGTTGCTGGCTTGCCGGCGGTGTTTGGCCTACTTTTCGCATCGTAATTGGGCGGGCGTGTGGACTGCTGCGTGCCGGCGGTAACTGGTGCTTTTTGCATCCGCCAGCACGGCGGTTGTGCTTCCGCCCGCCATCGTAATGGGCCCCTAAGAGCCTAATTTAGATTCCATAGGATAATATGGGATTTATATTTCGGCAGACGGGATATCTATCACCGTTGTGACGGAGTAACCCGTCCGCTGAAATCTAAATCAGGCCCTCAATCACCCACAGAGCATCAATGTGTGTTTTGCCAGAGAGCCGCTAGACCTAAATTGTAAAGCATATTCTTCAAATATTCTAGCCAAGGTATTCTTTGATACCAGATAGGCTGCAGTAGCTCTTCAATAGCCAACCTATATGAGTCTAGCTCCTCAGTATACCACAGCCTACGTCAGTACAATAATGGTCTAAGCTTAACGGCATATGCAATAGGGGACATGCCTAAATCCAATAATACTGGAAATTGGGGAGTACCCTGTGGGAGATTTATAAGTGATCGTAAAAGCCTATTTTCCGCCACTGCTAGCCTGGTAACTTTAATGGCTCCCCATAACTGAGTCATGCAAAACCATTCCCTTTGCCTTAACATTGTATATTTCGATTGCGGTTGAGACCATTTTTGTAGTTGTGTTCCTAAAATCTTTTATAATGGCTGAGGATTCAGATCATAGTCTTAATGCACTTTTACTGATCTATTGCTCCCAAGAATCGAAAACTGCAACATGCTCAATCGTATCTCTATGTGCGCTAATATGACACTTCCTTGTTTTATATAGGCCTGGGCGGTGAACTCTGCTCCATTCGCAGAGTCTTCTGCACTCCGCGCTCTGCGGAGCTCGCGGAGTGCAAAAATCTCCGCTTAGCGAAGTGCAGCAGAGTTTTTCCCCACTTGCGCTCGCGAACGGTAAGTTCGCAAATGCTATCTGTCGTTTGGGTAGAATTTCTACCTGAGCGGCAGGAAAACCAGTGCGAATGGCAGTTCGCTCTGCAATACGCCAGTTGCGGAACTCTGCAGAGTTTTTGTCACTTCGCTGAGTTCCGCATAGCAAAACTCCGCGAACTACACCCAGACCTGGTTTTATAATGATTGAAGGATATGAATTTAGTTTTAGATGTATTTACCTCTAGCCCAAGATCCCTGCAAAACTTCAGAAATTGGTTAACCAATGCTTGTAGCCCATAGGGAGTTTTTGAGATTAAGAGTGTATTGTCAACAAACAATAATGCTGGTATCTTTACCTAATATTTTTGGTGCATCATTGGTGGGAAAATCAAGGTAATCTATTACATCATTTATATATAGAGAGAAGAGACTGGGCGCAAGCACATGTCCGTGTCGGACTCCCTTGCCAATCTTAATTTGATTTGTCACTTCACCCCCATTGCCCCATTGTACCCAGGCATATTTGGTCTCATGGATTCTTATTAAAATCGATAATGTATTCTCAGAAAGACACATACTGCCCAGGATCCCCCAAGGTTTATTACGGGAGACCAAATCAAAACCAGACCGAAGGTCTACAAATGGCAGGTATAAATGGCACTTGTCAAGCACTACAATTTTCCTGTGTATTTTACATAATTGAAAGCTTTTGTCAATGGTATTAACTTTAGAACGAAACCCAGCTTGGAGATCAGCTAATATCCTATTATCGTTGGTCCACTTTACAATATTCCCCAGTATTTGGTGGCAAAATCATTTTTGAAGACTATCGATTAGACTAATGGACCTGTAATTATGAGGATCCTCAAGATTACCCTTCTTATATTTTTATACGATCTCAGCATCACACCAAGACTTTGGCAGGTCAGCTCCCTTCAATATGGAGTTATTAAGCTCCTTAAGATATGGGGCCCAGTTTGAGGTTCTGAGACATAAAAGTCTCCTGGGATTCGATCAGACCCCGGTGCCTTTCCACACATGGCTCCCAAATTAGCTTTGTGGTATTCATTGAGTATAATCTCCATAGGGCTTAATGTACCCTTGAACGCCTGCAGATTAATGTTAGTTAGTAACCCCCACCTTGTTATGCCTGTCAGCAGGGGCTGAATAAAGAGCTTCGAAGTGGTCAAACCAAACCTTGGGTTGAATATGGAAGTCAACCTTAGTTCTAGGATGGTGACTTCCATGGGCTACTATATGCCAAAATGATTTATTGCCCCCTGCTTTGGCTCCTTCTGGCAGATCGCACCAAACCTCATTTTCCCAATCAGCCCTAGCTTCAGATGAAGTTTGCTCATAGTTTATCCTGGCCATTTTTATTCCCTCACACTCCTTGGACTTTATAGTGGTTACGAGGGCTGTCTTTGCTTCATGACACTTTTTATTGAACCAGGACAGTTTCTTTGCCCGTTTGGATAAAGATTTGCATTAACTAGAACAAAATGCTTTTTTAAAGAATCAAAAGTGTGGGCCTTCAAGATTCCTATAGTGCCCTCACCTATGTGTTCCACTGCCGCCATTTGCTTCAAGTTATCTGCCACTTTATTCTATATTTTGGACAGTAAGAGCAGTTGAGCTTGTACATAAAATCATTTTAAGGCCTGCTTATTATTAGACAAGCTCAGTTCTTCAGAATACTCAAGGGATGGATCAATTTGACAGGGTGATAAGTACCCATTCATTGCCAAGTGGAGTGCATTATAGTCACTGTTGCCCCTTTTAAGGATAACCATATCCTTCATATATGCCCAAAGTTGGATATCTAACAAAATATAATCTATCTGACTTGACTGGTTTAATCTCTTAAAGGTTAGCTTTAAATCTGATGGAGAACGACAGTTGCACGCTCTTAACCCTAAGTTTACAATTGTACCCAATATTTGGGCAGCAAGGGCTGTCCATCTTTTTACCTGTGGTAGGTCCAATTGTGGAATTCCCCAATTGGAGTCTTCTTCCTCTGTGATATCATATTCTGAGGGCTCAAAGTGGTCAAAAGTGGCATTAAAATCACCGGCAACAATTATCAGACCCTTATCATGCGTGTTTTCTAGATATAACTCTAGCAGGGCTATTGTTTCTGAGCTCATGTTCCGACCTTTATTCCTATTATAAATGTTGTAGATACAGAATTTACTGCCCTCAGGTAAGCTTATTTCTAAGCCCAAAATATCATGACAGTTCATAGGCAGTCTCTTAATTGTACAGTTGAATGGCGTTTTTACCCGGATCACTAAACCATCAGAAGGACACCCTCTACCCTGGGAAATGGCTTTGATAAAAAAATGTGTGAAACCCGATCTATGTACAGGACCCATAGTCCAAGTTTCATGAAATAGACATAAATTGAAAGTGTCAATAAAAGCCCATCAACTGGGGTAGTACCATTTAGATTTCAAGCTAGCTGTGTTCCATTAGAGTACATCCCAACCAGCATGTGATTTAGTTCTAAGCCCCGGCAATGATCTTTTTGCATAGACAGTCAGTCCACTCTCTCTAACACAGATGTTGGTTCTTCTGATGGTTTCGAGCAGGAACCACTATCAGCCATTGGTTTACTTTCTTCTAGTAATGAGGGCTTGTAATTTAAGCTGATTTGCAATGGTACTGCAGATTTGGACCGAATCTCCAAGGCTATCAGACCGTCAACCAAGTCTTGCGATGCAAGTACTAACTCAAGGAAATCGTATATCCCCCCAGGTGCTGGATGGCACACAGCCCTCACAATGTCTGAGTAGATTACCAATTTGTATTTCCGCGTATTCTATATCCAATAAATTGCTTTGTTTTATAAGGACATGCCGTCTTCCCTTAAAACCCAGGGATTGTGCATGTAAATGACCCCTTTGGCATATTCTGTTGCGCTCTGGCATTAGTAACTGATCCATTCCACCTGACTGTGAAAATTTGCATGGTCGTCTTTCAATGTCTTCTTACATGGGGGCTTGCTGCCTAGCTACTGTAGGACCAGGAACACCTTTTTGCCATCCCTCGTTGGCAGTAGTGTCGGCCTCTCAATGCATTCAACAGGAACTGTTCTTGGCTTATTCCTTCTATTTGTATTGCTGAATTCTTCCCTCTTCTTTAATGTGGCCTGGCTTGATTCCCCCTGTGCCATAAGGCTGTCTCAGTATGTCTTCCTTCCCTGGGTGTTGGGCAACTGTTATTGTCGTGTATGCCAGTCCCACAAATCTTTTGGTTTGAATGGTGGCATCCGAGTAGTTCCTACTGGCAGGTTGTTCTAGGGAGGTTGAGTCAATAGCTGTAACTGTAGGAATAAGTACCATTAGTAACTCTCATAATTCTAAAATCTCTGCTTTAAGCATTTCAACGATTTGAAGAACATCATGGCCTATAGGGGGTTGGAGAACATTGGAAGAAGATTTAGTACCCACTTCAATTTTACCATTTGAATCTCCTCTCATTAAGGTGTCCTGATCTGCAGCTGTTAAGACTGAGAACCTATTTGCACAGGTCACAGTTGTTTCACACATAGGAGGGAGGCTAATAGGATCCTGCACTGCCGCTGGTTGAGGGATCTCCGAAATAATAGACCTGGTTGAATTAGGAAAATGATTGGCAAGGGAGCTTCATGCCTTAGGTGGTTTCCTTTTAGCAAATAGTATGGTTATAGGCTCATTTGTGGAAGAAGGAGCCATGATCCCACCAGGATTTAGAACTGTCTCCACTCCCTCAATTAGATCATCAATCTCTCTTAATATACAATTCTTTGTCCATGTTTTTGTCAGATGTTTTGGTGGCACTGGTCCTGATGGAGCATCAGACGCCTTCCTTTTGCCCATAGTACAAGTCGTGCAGAATTTATACAATGAGGGTACTTGTTGCCAACCCAATTATTCAATTTGTGCTATGCTACCCAATAAAAATCAAATCTAGTCCAATGGCATACACCACCTTTCACAGACAGTAGGGAGGGAGGAGACGATATCAAAGTGTTCCCTTATTATTTACGCCGAGTCCCATAGGTCAGAGGGATGGCCGAGCCTGACCTCTTCCGGCTGGTGACTCAAGGAGATGGCCTGGGCTTTGTCCTGGCACGGCCTGCCCACATCCTGCGCAGCGGGGAACCTTTGTGCTTTACAGCGTCTGGTGCACGTGGGGCCTGCCTCCACACCCCCTTTCTTACTGTGGTGGCTGCAGGGATTTGTAGTCCCCTTCCAGCAGTTTTTGCATCCCATGCAGCTGGGGACCCTCTCGCACTTTATACCGCTTGGTGCACATGAGGCCTGCCTTCTCCACCCCCTCCTTACTGTGGTGGCCGCTCCGATTTGCAGCCCCCTTTCAGCTGTTTTTGCATCCTGCACAGTGGGGGAACATCTTGCACTTCATAGTGCATGGTGTGCGTGGGGCCTACATTACCCACCCCTCTTTACTGTGGTGGCTGCTGGGATTTATAGTCCCCTTGCAGAAGTTTTGCATCCCGCACAGCGAGGGAACCTCTTGTGATTTAAACCACCTGGTGCACATGAGGCATGCCTCCTCCACCCCTCCTTACCGTGGTGGCCTCTGGGATTTGTAGTTCCCGTCCAGCAGTTTTTGCAACCCGCGCAGTGGGGGAACGTCTTGTGCTTTATAGTGCCTGGTGCATGTTGGGCCTGCCTCCTCCACACCCTCCTTACTGGGGTGGCTTCTGGGGTTTGTGTTTTTCAATAACAAGACTTTGAAAAACAAAATCTTTGGTAAGTTTGGTGAACAGCCATCAAAACTGTGTGAAGGCCACCCACCAAGCTTTTTTTTTACCTTGACAAGAACCGCCATAACGGCAGTTTCTGTCAAGGTACATAAATCACTGCTGGACCGGGGTGATCTCTATATTGGCAGACTGTAGTCCGTCAAGGTGGTGGACGTAATACCCTAAATCCACCTGATGGACTGTATTCATTCCGCCAAACTCTAGACCAGGCCCTTCGTTTTTGATCTGGTAAGCGTTCGTGCGGAGCCAGACGTTTCAAATATATCATTGTCTACCCTGTCCTATATTTGAGAACAGTAATGACAACTGCAGCCTTTCTTTGATCATCTCATCATCAGTCTGGAGGCATAAATGCACATTTGGCGCCATACAATAGAGGCAACAGTCTTTATAAAGGCACTTAAGTGGCTTATCTTCAGGTAGAGTGCATTCTAAAGAGACTATTACTTTCCAAATCGCTGATGACTGAAGACAGATTAAAAACCCCGAGGTCTGTAAACAGTACACGCACGCCATGTCTTTAAATTACTAAACTTATACTTCGAAAGTCTTTGAAAACGCCCAAGGTTTAAAAGCACAATAAATGTTAGAGGGCAGTGTAGAACAAATTACCTTCCATAATGACTCGGTGAAGAATAAGGTGGCTCTGTCCAGAGATGTGGAGCAAAGTGAAACATTCTGTCCCTAGAGCGAAATGTAATTAGTACCTGTAATATTGTGGTGTTAAAAGATTCATTGACAGTCAGCATATACTGAAGATGTCATGGAACAAGAAGTCAGGTGATTTAAAATGACTACTGCACAGTCCTCTGCCTGTGCAACCAGAGTGCAATATCAGAAAGACACAAAATAAGAGGCTAGCAAAAATATCGAGAAATGTTGTGAAAGAATTTTTAGGAGGCAGCTAATCCCAATGTATGAAAAGTGAATTCTCTGTCAAGATGACACATGATGTTGCTGAAGGCTGATTCTAGATCATCAATGCAGCATCTACAGTTTTTACATCATTGCTGAAAAACAAAATAACTCTTTAAGGGAACCAATAATGCATAACTGTGAAAGGTAGGCTCCAGTGGGTGGCTGTTCTGTGGGCGGCAGGGGAGGCGCATGCGCTGGACTGTTCAGCCTGATGCGCAGCTCCCTTCCAAAATGCAGTGCCATAACATCCTGCTTACCTCAGGCTCCGCCCCTTTTTACACAATGTAGAGTAGCAAAGGGCAGCAGCTCGGGCTTTTAGGGGACAACAGTGTGGGGAGGCAGATGCGCCCTGCTGCTGATAAATCTTAGCAGGTGGTGTAATGTAGGGGCATAGACTTGCAGAGCAGACCCAGTGCTTGGAGTACCAAGATAGGAGGCAGATGCAGAGATTTCTACCTCTTTGGCCATATGATCTGATATGCTTCTCATGAGGAAACCCAGAGGAACTGAGGCAGAGCTTAAATAAGAAGGACTAAAAGTTATTCAGGGACTAGGTGGGAGAATTGGACCACCAGGTGGAGAAGAGGGTAGGGTTCGGCCACACATGGAATACATTAGGTGCGTCAACGTTGCTGGCGGCCTTACACCAAGGACAACCCAGTTGAGTGCCCTAAAAGCAGTAAGGGGTGTGGGTAGGAGTTTGAGGCAGTAGGCTGTGAGTGGTGATGGGATTCAGCAAGCAAGTCGTACATGCAACAATGAATGGGTCAATAACAAAGAGAGAGACTGAGATCAAAGATATCAGCAAACATTAACTTCCTCATTCATTTGCAGTACAGTGGTGAGTATGAAAGGGGCAAAAAGGTAAAATAACTTGAGATTTAGATTAGAAATCTGCTATCCGCTTCCTCAGTCAGGAGTGTTAGCATGCATATGATATGGCAAGAGCAAAGCAACTCTCCACTAGACTACCAGCTTGGATAGTAAGGCAGATGAAGGTCTGGAGGCTGTTGTGTTGCCGGGACTGAGGGCACGGCAGGGGTAGGTGCGATGATTGCTTAGGAATGTCTCACGAAGTCAATACCTATGCGCGTGGAGGGCAACTGTGGAACATGCCATTTGCTGAAGTGGGCTTTCTATTGGTACGGGGATGGTAACGGTGGGGGACTGGGCAGCACAGTAGGATAACTTGTGGGTAGCCACTCTGGCCAGGGATTGATTGGCAGCTTGATTGGCATTTTTTTGTTTTACTTTGCAGGTACTGAGTTTGAGGTACAGAAGGGTAAGCGTGTCATGAAAGGAAACGAGAGTAGCTAGAAATACCTCAGTAGTGAGGACGGAAGCATGGATAGTGAATATTGTGCCAATGATGGAAAGGTAGGAAGAACAGGGATAGGAATATCAATGTGAGATTGGCTCAGATTGTGGGGGCTAGTGAGGGAGCAAGAAGGAAAGGCAAGGGGGAGGAGAAGGAGAAGGAGGGAGAGGGTAAGATGATGCTATGAGGAACAAATCTTGAATGGCAGAAAGGGCTGAGTTGTGGAGGGACTATAGCAGGTAAAAGAGTGAGGGATGGGAGCAGGGAAGCAGATGAAATGTTGAGCAAACCCAACCAGAGCAATGGGGACACTGGAGGTGGATGGGAAGAGCTAGGGCACAAAGAGGTAAGACAGGGGGCAAGGGTATGAGGCAGGGCGAGTCCCAGTCCTAGTCAGCACACAGGAGAGGAAGTCTCGAGCCCAGTAAGGTGGTACCGCCTGTGAAGTGGTGTAGTTTACGAAGAGGTGCAGGTTTCATTAAGGAAGAGTAGCATTTTAAGACTTTTCTCAAATGAAAAAGGGAAGAACGAGGATTTAGGAAAATGAGGGTGTGTCCTCTAGTTGCAGGAGCAAAGACTACAAGGACAGAAGTTAAAGTATAACTAGAGAAGCAAGGAGGCAGAGCAGGAGTAGAGAGAAGTAAGAAAAGGATAATACAGCAGGAGAGGATGACACACAAAAAAGGAAAGGGGTAGGCCGGACCATCTACTCTGAGAAAGCAGGAAATGAAAAGGCACAGAGTGCAACAGGTGGGCATGATACAAGTAGCATTGCAGGTTGTGATGGAGCAGTGAACAGCAAAACGAGATGAAGGAGGCAGAGAAGGAGAAAAGACTGCAAGGAGGAGACAATGAAGTGTTTCCCGGAGCATGAGGAGCTGGGAATGAGGTGCGTTGGCATTTTAACATGCTGAAAAGACAGAGATCCATTATGAAATAATGGGGTGACCCACAATAGTCCACGGACCTGGGTAATGTTTGGTATAGAAAACAATGGTCCTAGACTACTTCTAGTTGATTTTTAGTTCTGAAAGGTATTCATTACGTCAAGATCTATATACATGGTACACATAGAGATCAAATTGCATCATATATGTACCCCAATTCTTTCTCAATTCAATTAAATATATCCTCAAAATGACACACAAGCACCATAAATAGCTCCAATAGTGACTGTTTAATTTCACAGTTATTATAACAGATCACTGTAAACAATGCTTCAAAACAGAAAAAGGTTTGATCCAAGGGAGTGTGAAGAAGAAGAGTGCTCGTGAAATAGAACAGATTTATAGGGAGGAAATCAAAGGATAACTTTGAACAATCAATTTCACATAGTAATGTCCTTAGTAAACTGGTCGTGGTTTACAGTAGCACCAGTCTTACAATTGGGCCTGTCTCTCATGGATTTACAAGTGTTTGCTGTTTCCTGATAGCGCACAGAGTTTATTCATCTGTGAAAAGGCAGGGCTAGGGTGAAGTTAGGTACAGGCCCACTGGGGAAAGTGTCGACGTTTCGATCCTGGTGCATGGAGGGTAGTTTATATCCTCTGCAGGCGGGTCTTCCTCAGGACGGGGAGAGGGGGGGAGACAACCTATGTTGAGGTGAAGTCAGGATTACAGCCCCTCAGGCGGCGGTCCGCATTAATTCAGCGGTGAAGTGAATTGGTTCGAAGGAATCAAGGCTGCAGTGTTGATAGAATCAAACAACGGTGAGTAAATCACCCATGGCATCTCATTTGGCATTCAAGGCGCAGTCCGGGGGATCCGTGCTGTACTCCTCGTCTCATTTGGCATTCAAGGCGCAGTCTGGGGGATCCGTGCTGTACTCCTCGAGTCGACTCGAGGAGTATAGCAAGGATCCCCCGGACTGCGCCTTGAATGCCAAATGAGATGCCATGGGTGATTTACTCCCCGGTGTTTGATTCTATCAACACTGTAGCCTTGATTCCTTCGAACCAATTCACTTCACCGCTGAATTAATGCGGACCGCCGCCTGAGGGGCTGTAATCTTGACTTCACCTCAACATAGGTTGTCTCCCCCTCTCCCCGTCCTGAGGAAGACCCGCCTGCAGAGGATATAAACTACCCTCCATGCGCCAGGATCGAAACGTCGACACTTTCCCCCAGTGGGCCTGTACCTAACTTCACCCTAGCCCTGCCTTTTCACAGATGAATAAACTCTGTGCGCTATCAGGAAACAGCAAACACTTGTAAATCCATGAGAGACAGGCCCAATTGTAAGTCTGGTGCTACTGTAAACCACAACCAGTTTACTAAGGACATTACTATGTGAAATTGATTGTTCAAAGTTATCCTTTGATTTCCCTCCCTATAAATCTGTTCTATTTCACGAGCACTCTTCTTCTTCACACTCCCTTGGAGCAACCCTTTTTCTGTTTTGAAGCATTGTTTACAGTGATCTGTTATAATAACTGTGAAATTAAACAGTCACTATTGGAGCTATTTATGGTGCTTGTGTGTCATTTTGAGGATATATTTAATTGAATTGAGAAAGAATTGGGGTACATATATGATGCAATTTGATCTCTATGTGTACCATGTATATAGATCTTGACATAATGAATACCTTTCAGAACTAAAAATCAACTAGGAGTAGTCTAGGACCATTGTTTTCTATACCGAAAAGAACAGAGATGGCTAATATTCTCATGAGCTAAGGAGGAAGATGGGAAACATGACACAAACCTTAAGAACAACGTGGTGGGGCGAAAACACATGAAAATGTCTGCTTTGCTGCCCAGGCGTGGAAAAGAGTGCAGCCTAATTTGGGGACAGCTGGTTCGACTCATTGACAACGTCTGTGGCTAAGAATGGCCCATAGGACTTTCCTAACCTGAAGCTTGGAATTTGCTTTAGCAAAAGGGGCAAAAGGCAGATGGATGGTCTGCTTGAAATAAGTCAGTTTCAGCCTTTGTCAATAGCCCCTTTTCAAGGTGGGCCATGGTACAAAGACAATGTAGATTCCTACAAAGAAAGGGGTTTGCTGAAAACTTAACTCTATCCAATACCTCTTGGTGCAGACCTGCACTTTTAGAAACTATTGCGCATGTGAAGAGGGCACACCCATTTAGCAGATGTTTTAATAAACGGATAGACAATGATAGAATAATTGGCGATGACAGACAAGGAGTTAAAAACACAAAAGGAAGAAATACGCATGTGGCCAGTAAATAAGACAGAGTGTGAACCAGCAGTGGATGGCACCCTAAGGAGTCAAAGTGTGGTAACAGTTTACTCCCCACCCCAGTGTGTATTTATAGACAGTCTTGCGTGGTTTTGAAGACAGAGAAGTAGCAGAGTTGTTGTTAGACCCGCAGTCCTGAAATCATGTCAGCCAGGGAGAGACCTGGGTATTCAGGAAAAAGACCGAGAAGGGGAGAGGGTTGGTAGAGTGACGAGCCAGTTCAAGGCAACACCTTTTAAGGAGTTCAATGTTTCCCCACTGGGTGGAAAAAGAGAAGCAGAAGAGTTCAAGATAAAAATCAACCCCCCTCCCTCTTAACCAGAAAAGAATTCAGTCAATGAGAGGCACACACGCGTCGAGGAAGCACTGACAATTGTAAAGCAAAAAGTCAAAAGGAACTTTTTGGCAAAGACAGAAAGAAAATCCCCCTTGGCATTGCTCCCACGCCACTCAAATAATTAGCACCTGCTAGGGTTTGCCACAAAGGGCTAGTTTTACTTTCATAAATGCTTGCCTTTGGGCTATGAAGCATCCTGTGCTGTGTATTCAGCTCTATTTTGTGAGAGGGAGGAGCTCCAAATGTCATGTGGTGATTTAGAAAGAGTTCCTGGAGGACTTTAATGGTGTATCTATGTGGCGAGCTTGATTTTTTAATAGAATTGGCTAGGAGCATAGGCTTCAGTTAAATGCTATGGAACAGATAATGCCCCTTCAAATGGCAAGACTGGTGGAGGGGAGGCTTATTGATTAAGAGCTTCACTTCCTGTATCTTCTTCCCTTTGTGGTGCTGGTGGAACGTGAAGGGCAACAGCAGGGTAACACTATCATTTTGTGGACAGGCAGTCAGTCAGGATTGTGTGTTCTGTGGAAGCATATTGACACTTGCCATGAACTTCTGAGGCTGCAGAGGGCTTTGAAGAAGAACATTCATTTCGGGGATAAGTCCTCCAGGGCTGTGAAATGAGATTGCTCCTGCATTGTCTCTAATTAAGTTGGACCCACGCAGGAGGCTGGTATAGGAGGCCAAGGAAAACATTGTGCAATTTCTGCAAGAACATTGGAGTTTTGGCCACCAGATTGAACGGTCTGGAACTATAATTTATTTCACCTTAGATGTTCTTTAAGTATGAGATGGCAATGGATACCTAGAGGTACTGGCATAGGGTGGAAGGCTGTTAGATTCATTGGTCATCACCAGAGGGAGTGGCAGCCTTTTGGGAGCTAGGCATTCAGGACTGGCAAAGCAAGGTCATGATGCATTGACCATTGTATCCAAAGTGAGGGGAAGCAGCACCGTGGATTGAAAATTGAAAAGAGTGATGGTGGTTTGAAGGGGATGCCAGAAAACACCCTACTCCTGGACATGAGAAGAATCAGAAAAAGGACTGCTCTGGTGTCTGAAGACCCTGAAGGAAGACTGGACCTGATTCGCTTGAACCCGAACCCCAGAAGTGACTCCAAGGGTCAGTTGGCTAACCTACTGTTTGAGCTACAGGACAATAAATGCTTCCAAAGTCCTTTCTTGCAACTTGCCAGCTAACCAGTTCCAGATTTACCAAAGGCTTGCATTGGGTTTGTGTCACCCAGGGCGACACAAGCGCTTAAGTCAGATTTACTCTGTCACGTGTAGCCACCTTGCCTTGTGTCACTCTGCGCTGGGAAGGTGTTCCATGGGTTTAGCGTGGATGTTCCCATCCATCCATCCATGGTTTTTAGTGCATTCTCAGATTTACTAACAGTAGTAAACATGGTAATGCACAAACTGCTATGCCTTCCCAGGTGAGGCGTAACAAGGAAAAATGTGTTTACCATGGCGCAAGGGTGGGTGCATTGGTGCATGGACTGTGAAATATGCAAGTAAATATGGTGCTTTCCAGGGGGCGCTAGGGAGCCCGGCCACAAGATGGCTGCCACACCGTGAGGCTCTGCCGGCTGGAGTAAACACTCCGGCTTTTATCTGACATAACGGGGGGCATCAGTGCTTCCCAGACTGGGATTGTGCCCCTTGGACCCCAGTTTTGCTTCCCTGATCTAGGGGAGTACACAGAAACTCACCTGCTGGCATTGGAGGCCTGCACCCGAGGCTGCGTTACTGCGGAGGACTATGTGGCATTGCCGGGAGTGCTGCTGGACCACACTGCCTGCGGCTGGCTTGCATGGCCGGCTCTGCCTCGATCCTCCCTGGAACTTGAGAGGGCAAGACCACGAGTGCCCCTTCGTTGAGTGAAATTCGGGGGTGGGCGGCCATGGAGCAGAGTGCAGGCCAGCGGCTCTGGCCGCGGCTTTGGGAGACCTGCTCGGGCAGGGCGGAAGGCTGGGAGCAGCTGCCGAGCGTGACTGAGGAGAGGCCCGATCTCTGGGGGAACCTCCCAGTTGATGGGGCTGTGAAGTAAGCCGGGACCAGCGCAAAGTGGAGAGTGCCCTATTTCGCAGCTACGTGGCATGCATTGGCTGTCTTGCACTCCCGCGACTGCCTGGGCGCTGTAAGGTGCTGCTGCGAGGAGGTGGTATAGGCCTTGCCACTTTTCTAGACATTGTGCTGCTGACTATTTGGTGCCACTAGACTCTTGAGTGTCACCCGATCCTGGTCTTCTTAGCACTTTTGGCCCTGCGCCCCCCACGAGGTGCCGGGCACTGGCTCTTGAATTTGGCAATTGGCTGACATTGGGACTCCGCGATGTGCGTTGGATCAATCAATCAGTAGGTCATTGTAGAGCGTGGCCTGTCACCCCTGGGGGTCTTCAGGTGCTGGGTTTCCGTGGGGCTCGGTCGAAGAGTCAAGTCTTAACCTTTTTCCTGAAGTTTTCAAGCAATGGGGACGTGCTGATGGGCCTAGATAAAAGACTTAGCAGATGACTGGAAATACTGCAGTGTGCATAGGCCTGTTCTCCCCCCCTCGAGGCCCCAGGGAGAGGTGGAGCCTGGTGACTGGGGAGTCAGCTACCATTTGGGACCCATTGGCTGCAGATTGGATCACTACATGCACTGACGGCCCGCCTGGATAGTATTCACACTTTCCAGGGCCGGTGGCAATCTGCTAATGCCATTGGGGGTGTACCAGTACCTGACTGTTTTGCACTGCTAAAGCCTGAAGTTCCTAGTTGAATGAACAATTGGGAAAGCTGATGCAAAACAAACTAAACTCTCATTTGAAAACAGTAGACAGACCAGCACGATGGACATCCTGGCCGAAGACCCCTTGCCTGGCCGGAGCAGCGAGGTTGGCCTGCCCCCAGAGATGGATATTTGCTCCATGTTCCTAGACTTGAAACAGTGCCTAAATGCCATAGATACTAAAATGGACCTCTTTGTGGACAGGTTTGACCACCTAAAAGAAAAAGTAGACAAGCATGACCTCGTACCTCGGATGTTGAAGATGGGCACTCCGCAGACAGAAAGGTCTTGCGCATGGAAAAGGTGCTAGAAGTTATCCACAATAAGAATGAGGATTTGGAGGCCTGCTCGAGAAGAAACAACCTTAGAATCCTTGGTGTACATGTGTCAACAGCAATGGGCAGAATGGAGGACTAAGGAGAAGAGATGCATTGAGCACTCTTTGGAGCGGCACTCTTCCCTCTGTTTCAGTGGAGCAAGCCCACAGGTCCCTTGGGCAGCGGCCCTCGCTGGGATCCCCAGCCAGGCTAATAATTGCTCACCTACTGAACTACAGAGACCACAATGTGGCATTGCGCTTGCTGAGGGAACAATGTCCACTTCAGTACCATTGACCCCTCTCAATCTGGATTCAGACCCCACCACTCTACAGAAACCACTCTTATTGGTGTCACAGACTATATTAGAATATCTCTAGATAACAACAAGGCAGTGCTGCTCGTGTTATTGGATCTGACAGCAGCCTTTGACACTGTCTCTCACCAGAAACTGATTAACCAATTGGGAGAATTCGGCCTGCAGGGACAGGCACTTAAATGGCTTGCCAGCTTTCTGGATCAGCGTACACATACAATTAACTTAGGTCCATTTCGTTCCCATACTCTGAAGCTCACTAAGGGGTGCCGCAGGGCTCCTGTTTGAGCCCTACTTTGTTTAATGTTTATGTGGCCCCCTTGCCAAGATTGTTAGGGAATATGGTTTCACTCCCTACTCGTATGCTGACGACACTCAACTACTTCTGTCCTTCAATAAGAACGCGGAATTAGTTGATCAACGCTTGCGGAGGGCATGGTGGCCATATCTGACTGGATGACTGAAAATTTCCTTCAGCTTAATGCTTCTAAGACTGAGATTCTCTTATTTGGCTCTGCTCAATCCATTTGGTCCCCTGATTGGTGGCCCACAATGTTGGGCCCCGCTCCTACTCCATCTCTTACGGCAAAAAATGTAGGGGTCCGTTTGGATAACTCTCTGTCCATGAAAGATCAAGTCATGACTACAACAGGGACTTGCTACAACACTCTGAGTCTCTTGCGCAGAGTGTTTCAGTGGTTGCCCTTATCAATTCGCCGCACTCTGATTCCGGCTTTGGTTATGGGCTGTCTTGATTATTGCAATGCTCTTCTAGCATCTGCAAATGAATCACTTTTGAATAGAATGCAGATTGTCCAGAATGTAGCCGCACGTCTGGCTCTCAAAATGCCTCTGCGTACCTCTTCTAGGCCTCTGCTGAGACAGCTTCACTGGCTACCGATTCGACAGAGAATTAAATTTAAACTCTGCTGCCTAGTACATAACTCACTCTATGGCAGATGTCCCAGCTATTTGGCAGACAAAATTAAATCCTACCATCCGAGTACGCTTCTCAGATCCGTAGGGAAAGGGCTGCTTGTGGTCCCCCGCTACAGGAAACTACGAGCAGGAGCTAAGACCTTTGCTTATCTTGCTCCAAAATATTGGAATACTCTGTCCGAGGCACTGCGCAACTGTCCCAGTCTTCTCCGATTCAGGAAACTCCTGAAGACTGAACTATTCCGGGACTAATTTGAGCTAAACCTGTATTTTGTTGACTCTGCAGCGCGGAGATACCCCTTTGGGGGTGATTCCAGCGCTCTATAAATTCCTTTACAATTACAAGGGGATGAGGCATCCATCTTCCCAGACTTCACGTTGGTGGTGCAGGCCCTCAGGAGAGATTTTTTGCCAGTCAAACACTCCCTCCAGCGCACAGACACCAAGTATTCCCTGGTATACCCCCTGAGCTGTGGATGGTACACCTAGGGAAGACTAACTACTTCACTGACCCCAAGACTGCAGCAAAGTTTGCTATGTCTATTCTGGTGAAGACAGGGGGTTTGTTACGGCTGCCTGCAAGGGGGCTCGGAGCCCCTCAGCGACACTGATCAGCCTTAAGACTCCTCAGTTTATGGCTGCTCTGCAGACATGGGGGAGACTGTTTGGCTCCCGATATGGTATTTCCCCCTAATGTCATATGTACTATTGACCACAGTCTGATCTGCTCTGGAAGGACATCTTGATAGAATGCATGCCCTGGCCTGTTGATTCCGGTAAGAGAGAGCCACCCAGGGCAGTTGATGATTCAGTCAACTATGCCCCAAACTGTGACGGCGGAGCTGCCAGCGGCGATAAACATCTGAGAGTCCTGATGTAGATGCTCAGTGAGCCTGGACCACCATGACATGGGCCGCTGCGGCCACCTTGCTATTTTCTAGCTGGGAGTGAGGCAGACCTCTAGATCGCCCTCGCAGGATGAGTCCCTGGAGATATCTCTTACTTTGTTGTTGGGTGTTGCAAGGAGAGTGGGTTGTTGGAATTTGTCCCGATTGAGGGGCCAAAGTGGGAGTTGTGTGGAATGTATGTTTGATGCTGTTGTTCACAGCCCTGGGCAGGCCTAATGTTGGCCCTTCCCTTTCCCTGAAAACCACTTAGCATGCAGATGCAAGCATATAGGGCTGGCTTTTGGTCATTAGGCAGCATAGACCCCCACACCAATTCCTCATCATCCATGCAGTCAGTTAAGGTCCTGATATCTGCCTCCTGCAGGAGCTACATCTTACTGAGAGCACCAAGGCGCGGCTGCGGGCATGATGGGTGGCTGAAAGACATGCAGCGTATTACTCAAACTATGCCCGTGGACTGGCTATACGTATTCGCAAGGACCTGCCTTGGCGCACGTGTCACATGGTACTCGACCCGCAAGGACGCTATGTTTTGCTTTCTGGAATATTGCAGGGCCACCCGATCAATCTTATTGCAGTGCATGAGCCCAATGTTGATGACCCCTAGTTTTTGTGGAGGTATGGTGAATGGCGAGCTCCCTAAGCTCTGACATGATTCTGTGGGGAGCAGATTTTAATGTTGTTTTAGACACGGTGGCAGATAGATCAAGTGATTCCAGATGCCCACAGGCAGCGGCCCAGCTGCTCCTGCTTATGGATGACTTAAATGACACTGACGGTATGTGCATATCGGCAGCGCACACCACGTGGTCGGCATCAACAATTGGTTGGCATCGCGTGATGTCGACACATGGACCAAGCAGGTTTCCCACGTGCCTCAGCTGCTGTCTGATCATGCTTCAGTTCTGCTTAAACTAGACCTACCAGATAATCCTTCACACAAATTCACCTGGAGGCTGCCGCCCTAAGCCCTGCGTGACCAAAGTGTTCCGGGAGGAAATTAGGGCTGCAATAGCGGAAAATTTTGAGTGCCATGATAAATCTAAGATGGCGCGCTCCTCCCTCTGGGAGGTTTTTAAGGTTGTGATAAGGGGCGCATGCATTGAGAAGTAGGCTGGGGTGCTGCAAGCATTGTGCGGCGATCTGGAATGATTTGAAAAGGCATTTAGGGAGCTAGGACTCCTGTGTTTCACAGACTGTAGTGCTGCAGTGCTGGCATCCATCAAGGGTAAACTGGCAGGATACAAGGAGGCTGCGCAGAAGGAAATGCATTACCTTAGCAGGGATGCCTGTGCATGGCGATATGGGGAGGGGGACAGAGCGGGTCAAGACCTTGGCCCACATGCTGCACAAACCCTGGGCGAGTGACTACATAGTAGAATTGCAAGATGAACATTCGCATGAGCACATCGGTACTGAGGCTGTCCAGGGAGTGATGATTGACTTCTACTTTTCACTATATCAAACAAAGAATAGTAATCCACCCCCGGACCTCACCACATATTGGTCACAGGAGACACCTCAATGAACTCTTTTCAGATATTAATGCAATCCGGGTTATTAATGCAATGCCAGCAGACAAAGTGCCTGGTCTGGATGGACTCACAGCTGCATTTTATAAAGAATATGCCCATTTACTGGCCCCACACCTCCTTGCCATGAACAAGGAGTCGTTGTCTGCCGACTCCCCAACCCATCCTTAAGAGAGGTGCTGTTTGTGATGATCCTCAAACCTGGTAAGAATCCATAGTTATGTGAATCATACCTCTCCCTATCCTAGATCAATCTGGACTGTAGAATCCTGGCTAAACTGATCGCTTCTTGACTACTCTCGGTACTGCTGACTATAGTGAGCCCATACCAGTCAGGTTTCTTCCCAGGCAGATCAACATTGCACACTCTACGCACCTTCTTGATTGTTCTCCACACCATCAAGCTGACCCTGAGCACAGCAGCGGTGTTGCTAGATGCCACTGAGACATTTGATTAGCTCGAGTGGCCATACTTCTTCGCCCTGCTATTGCGACTTGGAATGAGTTCTCGATTTATACGATTGATTGGGCTCTTGTATGGTTAACCAGTTGCTAGGCTGCAGGTCAATAGGAGGATCACATCCCACTTTTCGGTGACAAGGGGAACCCGGCAGGGCTACCCTCTGCCCCAATATTGTTTGCTATGGCTATGGAGCTGCTTGCGGCCTGGCTGCAACAGCAACATGCAAACTGAGGGCCTAGCATTCACACCTCGCAGGATTGTAGTGCCACCCTGTATGTCACCCTGTATGTCAGAAATCTGCAGACCAACTTTAACCCATTAATTATGGAATTTACGAGAATTGATGGTCTCTCAGGGGTCACCATCAGCTGGGCGAAGTCTGTCCCGTTTCTCTTGACAAACATGATGACAAAGTTTTCTCCCGAATACACGCTGAAATGGGTGGACAGACCAGTAAAATACCTTGGGGTATGGCTCAGTAGAGATATTGATTATCTCTGGAGGGCCAATTACGGGCACTTGTTGACGTGGCTAGATGAGCATGTGGAGAGCTGGCAGAGGCTCCCACTGTCTCTAACAGGAAGGCTACCCATTGTGAAAATGATGATCCTTCCAAACTTCGTATACCTGTTTATCAACCTTTCCACTTAGCTTGCTGCATTACGTCCGACGGCAGCTCTGCTCATGCTTAGTGTCCCTTGCATCGGCCGGTGGCCAGCCCCGGATTGCTTCGGAAATACTGATGCTTCCTTTCGAACAGGCGGACGGGGAGCACCGGCTATGGACCTATACTGTTATAGTACTCAGACGCAGTTCGCACACCATTGACTCTTTCCTACACAATTTCAGGCCCACATGGCTCCTGAGCATGATCCAGTTGTGCGTGTCCCCTACAGATGGCATACTTCGAGGCTCCCAATCACCCAAGGGCACAGATAGGCACAGTGGAGGCGCGGAGGGAGCTCCGGTGGATGGCCTGCCTGGAACATCTATTTGCCCCATCGGTGCCCCTTATAGGCCACCCTTCATTTCCCATTACCCTAGATGCTGGCAGTTGCATTAGATTATGAAACCTGCGGCAGACATCCATGGGGCCAATTTACCCAGATGGTAACTTTATATCACCACAGCAGGTGCTGCAGGGCCCCGACTTCACTCTCCTAGATACTTTCACATATTATCAATTACAAGCTGCTCTCCGGGTGATCCACAACTCATTTCCAGAGGCCCCACCCTTCTATCAAGTCCTCAAAGAAACTCTCTCCTCCTCCACCCCTTGTAGACTGATCACACTGCTATATGCTGGAGTGCAAGAAACTGCGCCTGGTTGCATCCCTACCGGCAGCAGCTCATGGGGCACAGATCTAACACCTCCGCTCACTGATGATCAATGGCAGTGTTGCTGTACCCCATCGTGCGCGCTCTCCTCTAATTATAAACTGCACCTTGTACATTTCTAATAACTGCATAGGCTATACTGCACGCCGGAGAGGATGATAGGATACACAGATTGGGTTTGATTGATGATGCACGCTGTATGCACTGTGTGATGCCTTGCATTGACTTCCTGCATCTTGCATGGGACTGCCTGGGCATGCAGTGATTTTGGGGCGCGGTCTTTGAGGCACTCGAGCTGATTACTGAACATGCACTGGAGTGCTCTCTGCGCGTCGCGCTCCCCGGATATGTGAAGGACGTACCGCCGGAGGGGAGCAAGCTGATGGCATTGCTTCTCTTGCTTGCTAACCACTGGGTGGTGATGCGCTGGGGTCAACGCAAGATGCCACACATGGCTGATTTGCTCAAGGATGCGGCATACTGCCAGGAGCAAATAAAGCCTACTGGGAGTTGATGCCGGTGGGCACCTGCTTAAAAGATATTTGGCCTCCTTTGGAGGCATTCTGTGGCTGCTCTGCTTGAGCCCTCTACTGCAGTTGTGTAGGCCCCACAGGGGATTCCATCTGCCCCCAGAGGAACAGGTTGATCACTGAACTGTCAGAGGGCAGTACACAGTGCATTCTTGTCTTGTTTGAAATTCAATAAAAAGAATTATTTTAAAAAAATGGTGCATTCCTGTCCTTATTAAAATGTTCTCTATTTTTCTACATTGATTTGGAATTTTCACTTTATTACTGTCTGAGTACCACATAAATATTTTACACATTGCCTCTAAGATAAGCCTGACTACTTTTGTGCCAAGCTACCAGAGGGTTAAGCACAGGTTTATTTAGTGACTGCTCACCCTGACAAGGATTGTGATTATTATTTGAGGTCGGTTATTACCTTTCCTCAACTACTACTCCAATGTCTTAAAGTATTTATGTAACCTTTATACTACTTTCAGACACCAAGGCAGAAACAGTCATGTATAACACATCACAGAATTTCAAACAATTGCTTTCAGACATCAAAAGCACACACAGCCAGGAAAGCACAAGCACTGAGAACATGAATTCGAAATGTGCTAAATATTAGGAAAATGCTTGTTATTGGAGACTACAACTTAAAACGATATTGCAATTAACAATGAAGAACACAACCACCCCAAAATGTAACAGACATAGAAGTAAGGCATGAACTTCAAGATTTAAAAGAGACAAGCACTAGTTCACAAGAGCCCACTAGTAAAATTGTAAAAGATATACCCTCAAAAGTACTTTAGCATATTACAGGTCATCTACTGCAATTCTTACTTTATAATGACTAATATCAAGTACTAAAAAAGCTACAAGTCAAACCCATGCTGCCCCTAGAAAATACAAAGACATGACCCCTCCTCCTACACAACAATCACAATAATGACAGAAGAATAATCATATTTGAAACTGAATACAACCTCCAAAAACTAAGCCAATGTACAATGTAGATGTTGGACGGAACTTTTAAAATGTGACCTCCACCATTTAAACAGGTATACATCATACACTGTGAATAACATAACACTAATATACTGTTCCACATCAAAGTAAAAAATAACAACTACTCTCCAGCCCAAATTATAGTAGACCTTGAATAAGCAATAATATAAACAATACTTAAATTATAACCACACACAGTCATACAAGGCTGCAATTACCACTTCAACCAAAGCATTTGGAACCATCTGCTGAAATCTGCACTATGGACCAGATTAACAAAAGCTTCACACAATGCAGTGTGGCACCCAAACTTGCGTTTCTGTGTTGTGTAAGAGAACAGGAAACTGCCATATCCACAAAGATATTTATTTCAATATATATCTTTTTTTTTTTGCTATCCTATTAGCTCAATTGATCCAGGCCCACCATTGGTTAATGTTTCAGGCTCCCCATCCTATGCTTTGGTGGCATGAATTCATCAATATGGGCCTCCTCGAGTGCTTGATTATTGACAACGATGAGTGACACACTAGGCTCAGCAAGATATGGGATCCATTGAGGGGACTGTGGGTGGACTATCAGTCTGGTCATGACCAATTTACACCATAGCTGTCTTTTTTTCTTTTATAGTTTTTTTTGTTTGTGCCTCTTTTTGTCATCCCATCTGTTACAACCCTCATGTTTTGTGTCAATATTAATTTTCCACTGCAAGATATGATTCTGGATGGTGGTGATATTGCATTTAATTTAAGAAACAAGAGACCTCAATAAAAAATAAAAAAAGATATGGCACTATCCAGCACTCTCACTAGTGCAAAAGTGTCTGCACGAGTCTAGCAAAGGTTATTTACAATACAAAATACTATGCCTAGACAAACCTTACATTGTTTCCCACTTCAGATGTGTGCTGTACAGTGCAGCAGCCATCAAAGTGGGTAAAGGTAGGAGAAATAAAAGCATTTCTTCTTTGTAATGCTTGCTTTCAAGAGGTGTAATTTTTGGGTGCAAAACCATGTCAACTATTGTTAGTAGATAAGGATTTGAATCAAAAACCATGGGTGGTTGCATAGGAACGCCCATATACCACCCATGGAATGCCCCCTTGAGGCAAAGTAGCTTTTCTGATGCATACTCAACAGAAAATGTTTGTTAACCTAGGCCCATGTGTAGAATATACATCAAACAGCCAGTCTGATTTTGAAATTACAAGTTGATAGCCATAGTATATGTACCTGGAACAGACGTAACTAGCCACTTCAACATGTTATTAAAAACTCAATTTTACCAAAGAAATAAACAAAAACATTTCTTCTTTTTGATGTCTGCTTTCAAGTGGCAGTATTTATTGGCGTAAAACCCTGTCTACTATTGTTAGTAGATAGGGTTTTGCTTTAAAATCCATGGGTGGTTGCATGAGAACGTACCCTTGACGCACAGTAAAGCAAAACAGCACTTGTGATGCAAAATTAATGTCAAATGTTTGTTAATGTGGGCCCAGGTGTAGAATATAGAACAAATAGCCATATTTTGAAATTAAAATTTAATTGTACTAGCATATGTACTTGTAACATATGAAACTAGCCACTATAGCATGCTATTACAATCCCCATTTTGGCAAAAAAACACACAAAAACATTTCTCCTTTTTTAAAGCCTGCTTTCAAGTGGCGTTATTTTTAGCTCAAAACCCTGTCTACTATTGTTAGTAGATAAGGTGTTGCACCAAACATAATGGGTGGTTGTATGGGAACGCCCATCTACCATGCATGGCACACCCCTTGGCCCACTTGATGCAGAGTAAAGCAAAGCAGTTTTTGAGATGCAAACCCAGCGCAAACCGTTTGTTAATCTAGGCCCAGGTGAAGAATATACAACAAACAGCCAGTTTGATTTTGCAATTAAAAGTTAATAACCTTAGCATATGTACCTGTGACAGTTGCGGTTAGCCACTACAACATGTTATTAGAACCCCATTTTACCTAATAAATGAACAAAAATTGAAGGGCCCTATTACCTCTTTGGCGGTCTGACTGCTGTAGGACTGCGTCTACCCCCACCAGTAGCCCACGGTGCTGGTGGTCCGAAGACCGGCGTATTATGAGTTGACCAAGGGGTGAAGTTGTGGAGGAGGGGACCTTGCAGCGGTGGTGAGTTTTTTCACAAATATATAGATGCCTGGGTGTGCATGTCAACTGCATATGTGTTGGATGCACACATATGACTGATACATGTGGAAAAATACTTTATCGGGGTTCAGCCCATATGTGGGCAGTCAAAATGGTTCAAAAAGGATTCACCTGAAGATTGCTGCAAACAGGATCGTAATCCTCAGGGTGAAGATCCTGATGTGAAGGGGGCGCAGCAGAAAGGGATCCACATCAGAATCTGCCTAGAAGAAAAAGAAAGAGGTTAGTACGCAACCCAAATCATTCATCACCGCCATCTTTAAGTAGGCGGTCGGACCGCAGCAGTTAGCTTGTGGATCAGGCAACTTGTAATATGCACAGTGGTGCAGCTCCCCTGTACCAACCTATAGTGGCTGCTTTTCCCCAACCACGAACCCGGTGGTCTGCTGGTGGTCTCGGCAGTCCAGCAGCGCTCTTTGCAAAGCTGATCTGCCCAACTTGTAATACAGCAGTCAGACATCCGAGCTCACCATGCTCGGACCACCACCACCGATACGGCGGTCCATGGAACTGCCAAACTAATAATAATAAGATCCTAAATCTACTAACCGACTTCTTTGAAAGCACTTAGTTTGGCAGGCTGTAACGCTCTGGACATAGACACCAACACAAATGACGAAAGCCATGGTGGAATATCTACGAAAGCACCACAGCTCAGCAAGCCAAAACTAACATGCAGTAGAAAGATTGCAAAATGCCTTCCCAGCCACACTAGGAAGAACCCAACCAGTATTATACAAATTCATAGAAGATCTCTAAAAAGAACAAAGCTACCAACAACTTAGTATAGAACAGTCAGTAAACAAAGTCATACCTAAAATACCTAAACAAACCAGGGACATGTATGAAATGCTGTAATTCAAAGTCAGACTCTTTGTAAATTACGAAAGAGTAGACTACCTAGAAATATTATAATACTATTATCATACAAATTCTAAATAACTCACAAAATAAGACTAGCAATTAAAAACAATCAATTTTAATATTTAATATAAACCACATGTAAAATATTTAAAAAAATCAAAATAAGAAATCAACAAAGCAGCTCACTAATTAAAACACAGACATATAAAATAAAATTTTTCAATTCAAGTAAAAGTAGAATACATATAGCTATTAAAATATAACATTTCCCACCCAAAAAGCAATACAAATATTGCACTTACAGTTGTGTAGCTGTTGCTCTTGATACAGCTTCACTTCCATGAAATCCAATCCACAAAAAACTATGTAAAAAATGAAATCTCCAAATTAAATCCAGTGAGTCAATCCACATAACAAAAAAACCTAAAATGTAAAGCAAAAACCTCTCCAAGAAACACAAATAATCAAAAGAAATTACAAAAAATGTTTTGCTTTATATCAAACCAGATCAATTCCCTTTTTTAAAAAACACATTAAAAATAGTTGCAAATATTGCACTTTGACTTTCAAACCTGTAAAAAAACATACCATATCCACTGTAACAATACATACATCCTAAATATAATACAAACAACATTTCAACTCTACAAACATAGTAGAAAGATGCTCTACAATATAATAATAGTCCTAACAAAGTATACTTAGGCCTACCGCACTACATATCAATGAAACAAAAAGTACCAAATAAAACTAACACCATAATCTACCCACATCCCCCACAACAAAAACTCTAAATATAAAATATAAAAAGCTCTTAACCTTTTCGTTGAACAGCAACATGGGGCCGTGACCAACACAAAGGAAATCCACACCAAAATTATACTAATAAATTATAAAATACAGTTAGTGGTAAAAAATGGCAACTAAATGAAACAAAAATATGATTCTCCTATGAAAATCAATAGAATTGGTACAAGAATTATAAAAAGTGTTAAAAAAGTATGTAACAATCAAAAATGTTAAAAAAATTTAAACAATGTATTGAACAAAGTGTAAATCATATAAAACGATAAAAAAGTAAATATATAATAAATAGCACTAATTAATATATACTAAAAATGCAACAAGCGACCCCTGACCTTGACTGGTAGGTCGCTCCCCCACCACACAGCTCCGTCTGTGTGCCCTGCTGCTGCCCCTGATTGTGCTCGTTTTTCCTTTCTGTGCCCTCTTGCTGCCCCTGATTGTGCTCGTTTTTTCCTTTCTGTGCCCCCTTGCTGCCCCTGATTGTGCTCGTTTTTTCCTTTCTGTGCCCCCCTTGCTGCCCCTGATTGTGCTCGTTTTTTCCTTTCTGTGCCCCCTTGCTGCCCCTGATTGTGCTCGTTTTTCCTTTCTGTGCCCCCTTGCTGCCCCTGATTGTGCTTGTTTTTTCCTTTCTGTGCCCCCTTGCTGCCCCTGATTGTGCTCGTTTTTCCTTTCTGTGCCCCCTTGCTGCCCCTGATTGTGCTCGTTTTTTCCTTTCTGTGCCCCCCTTGCTGCCCCTGATTGTGCTCGTTTTTCCTTTCTGTGCCCCCTTGCTGCCCCTCATTGTGATAGTTTTTTCCTTTCTGTGCCCCTTGCTGCCCCTGATTGTGCTCGTTTTTTTTCCTTTCTGTGCCCCCTTGATGCCCTGATTGTGCTCGTTTTCCCTTCTATGCCTGTTTCCCGCCGCTGCGCCTGCGGCCCCGCCCCCTCACTGCCCATTCGCTGCCCCATTCCCTGCTCCTCCCTCCCACCTCCCCATTTATGGTGGCCGCTGCGTGGTGAAGAGAGCGACCCCTGACCTTGAATGGTAGGTCGCTCCCCCACCACACAGCTCCGTC
The DNA here is from genome assembly GCA_963921515.1 of Calotriton arnoldi. Lineage (NCBI taxonomy): Eukaryota > Metazoa > Chordata > Amphibia > Caudata > Salamandridae > Calotriton > Calotriton arnoldi. The sequence continues at coordinate 62,848 of CAWUFW010022304.1, read as the reverse complement.
TGTGTGCCCTGCTGCTGTCCCTGATTGTGCTCGTTTTTCCTTTCTGTGCCCCCTTGCTGCCCCTGATTGTGCTCGTTTTTTCCTTTCTGTGCCCCCCTTGCTGCCCCTGATTGTGCTCGTTTTTTCCTTTCTGTGCCCCCTTGCTGCCCCTGATTGTGCTCGTTTTTCCTTTCTGTGCCCCCCTTGCTGCCCCTGATTGTGCTCGTTTTTCCTTTCTGTGCCCCCTTGCTGCCCCTGATTGTGCTAGTTTTTTCCTTTCTGTGCCCCCTTGCTGCCCCTGATTGTGCTCGTTTTTCCTTTCTGTGCCCCCTTGCTGCCCCTGATTGTGCTCGTTTTTCCTTTCTGTGCCCCCTTGCTGCCCCTGATTGTGCTCGTTTTTTTTTTTTTCCTTTCTGTGCCCCCCTTGCTGCCCCTGATTGTGCTCGTTTTCCTTTCTGTGCCCCCTTGCTGCCCCTCATTGTGCTCGTTTTTTCCTTTCTGTGCCCCCTTGCCTGATTGTGCTCGTTTTTTTTCCTTTCTGTGCCCCCTTGATGCCCTGATTGTGCTCGTTTTCCCTTCTGTGCCTGTTTCCCGCCGCTGCGCCCCTGCGGCCCCGCCCCCTCACTGCCCATTCGCTGCCCCATTCCCTGCTCCTCCCTCCCACCTCCCCATTTATGGCGGCCGCTGCGTGGTGAAGAGAGCGACCCTGACCTTGACTGGTAGGTCGCTCCCCCACCACACAGCTCCGTCTGTGTGCCCTACTGCTGCCCCTGATTGTGCTCGTTTTTCCTTTCTGTGCCCCCTTGCTGCCCCTGATTGTGCTCGTTTTTTCCTTTCTGTGCCCCCCTTGCTGCCCCTGATTGTGCTCGTTTTTTCCTTTCTGTGCCCCCTTTGCTGCCCCTGATTGTGCTCGTTTTTCCTTTCTGTGCCCCCCTTGCTGCCCCTGATTGTGCTCGTTTTTCCTTTCTGTGCCCCCTTGCTGCCCCTGATTGTGCTCGTTTTTTCCTTTCTGTGCCCCCTTGCTGCCCCTGATTGTGCTCGTTTTTTCCTTTCTGTGCCCCCCTTGCTGCCCCTGATTGTGCTCGTTTTTCCTTTCTGTGCCCCCTTGCTGCCCCTGATTGTGCTCGTTTTTTCCTTTCTGTGCCCCCCTTGCTGCCCCTGATTGTGCTCGTTTTTCCTTTCTGTGCCCCCTTGCTGCCCCTCATTGTGCTAGTTTTTTCCTTTCTGTGCCCCCTTGCTGCCCCTGATTGTGCTCGTTTTTTTCCTTTCTGTGCCCCCTTGATGCCCTGATTGTGCTCGTTTTCCCTTCTGTGCCTGTTTCCCGCCGCTGCGCCTGCGGCCCCGCCCCCTCACTGCCCATTCGCTGCCCCATTCCCTGCTCCTCCCTCCCACCTCCCCATTTATGGCGGCCGCTGCGTGGTGAAGAGAGCGACCCCTGACCTTGACTGGTAGGTCGCTCCCCCACCACACAGCTCCGTCTGTGTGCCCTGCTGCTGCCCCTGATTGTGCTCGTTTTTCCTTTCTGTGCCCCCTTGCTGCCCCTGATTGTGCTCGTTTTTCCTTTCTGTGCCCCCTTGCTGCCCCTGATTGTGCTCGCTTTTTCCTTTCTGTGCCCCCCTTGCTGCCCCTGATTGTGCTCGTTTTTCCTTTCTGTGCCCCCTTGCTGCCCCTGATTGTGCTCGTTTTTCCTTTCTGTGCCCCCTTGCTGCCCCTGATTGTGCTCGTTTTTTTTTTCCTTTCTGTGCCCCCCTTGCTGCCCCTGATTGTGCTCGTTTTTCCTTTCTGTGCCCCCTTGCTGCCCCTCATTGTGCTAGTTTTTTCCTTTCTGTGCCCCCTTGCCTGATTGTGCTCGTTTTTTTCCTTTCTGTGCCCCCTTGATGCCCTGATTGTGCTCGTTTTCCCTTCTGTGCCTGTTTCCCACCGCTGCGCCCCTGTGGCCCCGCCCCTCACTGCCCATTCGCTGCCCCATTCCCTGCTCCTCCCTCCCACCTCCCCATTTATGGCGGCCGCTGCGTGGTGAAGAGAGCGACCCCTGACCTTGACTGGTAGGTCGCTCCCCCACCACACAGCTCCGTCTGTGTGCCCTACTGCTGCCCCTGATTGTGCTCGTTTTTCCTTTCTGTGCCCCCTTGCTGCCCCTGATTGTGCTCGTTTTTTTCCTTTCTGTGCCCCCCTTGCTGCCCCTGATTGTGCTCGTTTTTTCCTTTCTGTGCCCCCCTTGCTGCCCCTGATTGTGCTCGTTTTTTCCTTTCTGTGCCCCCTTGCTGCCCCTGATTGTGCTCGTTTTTCCTTTCTGTGCCCCCTTGCTGCCCCTGATTGTGCTCGTTTTTCCTTTCTGTGCCCCCCTTGCTGCCCCTGATTGTGCTCGTTTTTCCTTTCTGTGCCCCCTTGCTACCCCTGATTGTGCTCGTTTTTTCCTTTCTGTGCCCCCCTTGCTGCCCCTGATTGTGCTCGTTTTTCCTTTCTGTGCCCCCTTGCTGCCCCTGATTGTGCTCGTTTTTTCCTTTCTGTGCCCCCCTTGCTGCCCCTGATTGTGCTCGCTTTTCCTTTCTGTGCCCCCTTGCTGCCCCTGATTGTGCTCGTTTTTTCCTTTCTGTGCCCCCTTGCTGCCCCTGATTGTGCTCGTTTTTCCTTTCTGTGCCCCCTTGCTGCCCCTCATTGTGCTAGTTTTTTCCTTTCTGTGCCCCCTTGCTGCCCCTGATTGTGCTCGTTTTTTCCTTTCTGTGCCCCCTTGATGCCCTGATTGTGCTCGTTTTCCCTTCTGTGCCTGTTTCCTGCCGCTGCGCCCCTGCGGCCCCGCCCCCTCACTGCCCATTCGCTGCCCCATTCCCTGCTCCTCCCTCCCACCTCCCCATTTATGGCGGCCGCTGCGTGGTGAAGAGAGCGACCCCTGACCTTGACTGGTAGGTCGCTCCCCCACCACACAGCTCCGTCTGTGTGCCCTGCTGCTGCCCCTGATTGTGCTCGTTTTTCCTTTCTGTGCCCTCTTGCTGCCCCTGATTGTGCTCGTTTTTTCCTTTCTGTGCCCCCCTTGCTGCCCCTGATTGTGCTCGTTTTTCCTTTCTGTGCCCCCTTGCTGCCCCTGATTGTGCTCGTTTTTTCCTTTCTGTGCCCCCCTTGCTGCCCCTGATTGTGCTCGTTTTTCCTTTCTGTGCCCCCTTGCTGCCCCTGATTGTGCTCGTTTTTTCCTTTCTGTGCCCCCTTGCTGCCCCTGATTGTGCTCGTTTTTCCTTTCTGTGCCCCCCTTGCTGCCCCTGATTGTGCTCGCTTTTCCTTTCTGTGCCCCCTTGCTGCCCCTGATTGTGCTCGTTTTATCCTTTCTGTGCCCCCCTTGCTGCCCCTGATTGTGCTCGTTTTTCCTTTCTGTGCCCCCTTGCTGCCCCTGATTGTGCTCGTTTTTCCTTTCTGTGCCCCCCTTGCTGCCCCTGATTGTGCTCGGTTTTTCCTTTCTGTGCCCCCTTGCTGCCCCTGATTGTGCTAGTTTTTTCCTTTCTGTGCCCCCTTGCTGCCCCTGATTGTGCTCGTTTTTTTTCCTTTCTGTGCCCCCTTGATGCCCTGATTGTGCTCGTTTTCCCTTCTGTGCCTGTTTCCCGCCGCTGCGCCTGCGGCCCCGCCCCTCACTGCCCATTCGCTGCCCCATTCCCTGCTCCTCCCTCCCACCTCCCCGAAGGCGCGCCTAAGGCAAGCCCGTCTGCGCCCGTCTGCGCCGTGACCGCGCCCAGCGCCAGACCCCCTGGTCCGGGCATCCCCGCGCCCGCCACATCAACAGACGCCGATACGACGCCAGCACCCTCCACGCACTCAACCCCGGAAAAGATCACGCCTGCTACCAGGCCACCCCGAAGCGCACCCAAGGGCCCTTCACCTGCCGGAACTGCAGCTTCGCCAGCACCCGCCCCGCCAAACCACCGCCCAGGAAAGAACCCAACTACCTCAGATGCATCCTCCTCAACACCCGCTCCGCCCGCAAACACGCCATCGAGCTCTGGGACTTTCTCGACTCAACCTCCCCAGACGTCGCATTCCTGACGGAGACCTGGCTGAATCCCGCTTCAGCCCCCGACATCGCCATTGCCATCCCGGACGGATACAAGATCACCCGCAGGGACCGCACCAACGGAGTCGGAGGAGGCATCGCCATCGTCCACAGGAACACCCTCAGAGTCTCAACCAACACCGACGACACCCTCAGCACCGCCGAACACATGCACTTCCAGATCCACACCGATCCCAACACCACCCTCATAGGAACCCTCATCAACAGACCCCCGGACCCTGACCACAGTTCAGCGATTCCATCGCTGACTTCGTCAGCACACACGCCATCGCCTCCACGGACTACATCCTCCTCGGGGACCTGAACTTCCACCTCGAGAACAACAAGGACACCAACTCCACCACCCTGATCGACAACCTCGCCACCCTCGGACTCAGACAGCTCGTGACTACACCCACCCACGCCGCCGGCCACACGCTCGACTCCATCTTTTCCGCAAGCCCACACGTCTCCTTCAACCACACCTCCGAACCCCACTGGACTGACCACCACTGCATCCACTTCACCTACAGGAAGCCCACTACGCACCACCGCACCAAACAAATGCCTCGCCGCTGCTGGAGCAGAGTCACGGAAGACCAGCTAACCACAACCCTCGCCCTGAGCCCACCCGCCGAACCCTCCGACCCCGACACCGCCGCCCGCAACCTCAGACAGTGGATCGACGACTGCGCCAACACCCTCGCCCCGCTCAAGAATCCACCCAACAGCCACACCAGCAAGAAAGCCACCTGGTTCACCGAAGACCTCCAGGCCTCCAAACGAACATGCCGAAAACTGGAGAAGATCTGGCTCCACGGACAGCGGACAGCTACGCCGCCCACAAGAGCGCCACCCGCAGTCACCATCACCTCATCAGATCCGCCAAAAGGGCCTCACTCAAAGACCGCCTAGACAACAACGCACACAACAGCAAAGAGCTCTTCAACATCGTGAAGGAACTCTCCAACCCCAGCTCCAACACCAACGACATCCAGCCGTCGCGAGACCTGTGCGACTCACTGGCCACCTTCTTCCACCGCAAAATCGCCGACATCCACGACAGCTTCAACACCACGACCGCTCCGGCATCCACCGAGACCACTGCCCCCACAACCACCAACCGCCTGCTCTCCTGGACCAACATCAACGACAAGGACACCAGCGAGATCATGAACACCATCCACTCCGGTTCACCGCTAGACCCGTGCCCTCACCACATCTTCAACAAAGCCAGTACAGCCATCTCGCCCCATCTCCGGAAAATAATCAACATCTCCTTCGAGACAGCAACCTTCCCGGAAAGCTGGAAGCACGCCGAGATCACCGCCTTACTCAAGAAACCCAAGGCAGACCCCAAGGACCTCAAGAACTTCCGACCCATCTCTCTGCTCCCGTTCCCCGCGAAGGTCACCGAGAAAATCGTCAACAAACAACTGACCCGCTACCTCGAGGAGAACAACATCCTGGACCCTTCCCAGTCCGGCTTCCGCAGCAACCACAGCACCGAAACCGCCCTCATCGCCGCCACCGATGACATCAGGACCCTGCTAGACAACGGAGAAACAGCAGCCCTCATCCTCCTGGACCTATCAGCCGCCTTCGACACGGTCTGCCACCACACACTACGAACACGCCTTCACGACGCCGGGATCCAAGATAAGGCCCTGGACTGGACCACATCCTTCCTTTCCGGCAGAACACAAAGCGTCCGCCTCGCCCCCTTCCGATCCAAGGCCACCAAGATCATCTGCGGCGTACCCCAAGGCTCCTCCCTCAGCCCAACGCTGTTCAACATCTACATGGCACCCCTCGCCCACGTCGCCCGACAGCACAACCTCAACATCATCTCCTACGCCGACGACACCCAGCTGATCCTCTCCCTCACCAAAGACCCTCACACCGCCAAAGCCCACCTCCACAAAGGAATGAAGGCCGTCGCTGAATGGATGAGGACCAGCCGCCTGAAGCTGAACTCGGACAAGACGGAGGTCCTCATCCTTGGTTCCAACCCTTCAGCCTGGGACGACTCCTGGTGGCCAACATCACTGGGAACAGCCCCGCCACACACCGACCACGTACGCAACCTAGGGGTCATCCTCGACCCCACCCTCTCCATGACTAAGCAGGTCAACGCCGTTTCCTCATCCTGCTTCAACATCCTCCGAATGCTCCGCAGGATCTTCAAGTGGATCCCCACCGAAACAAGAAAAACAGTCACCCAGGCCCTCGTCACCAGCAGGCTGGACTACGGAAACGCCCTCTACGCAGGAACGACGGCTAAGCTCCTGAGACGGCTGCAACGCATCCAGAACGCCTCTGCACGTCTTATCCTCGACATCCCCCGACGCAGCCACATCACACCCCACCTGAGAGACCTGCACTGGCTCCCTGTCAACAAGAGGATAACCTTCAAGCTCCTCACCCACGCACACAAAGCACTCCACAACTCCGGACCAGCCTACCTCAACAGACGACTCAGCTTCTACACCCCCACCCGCCAGCTCCGCTCGACCAGCCTCGCCCTCGCCACAGTCCCCCGCATCCGGAAAACGACCGCCGGCGGCAGATCCTTCTCCCACCTCGCCGCCAAGACCTGGAACACCCTCCCCACCAACCTCCGACAGACCCAAGACCTACTGGCCTTCAGAAGACTCCTCAAGACCTGGCTCTTCGATCAGTAGCAGCACCACCCCCCTCTTCCCCCAGCGCCTTGAGACCCTCGCGGGTATGTAGTGCGCTTTATAAGTGACATGTTTGATTGATTCAAAATGTAAGAAACCAATGTACTATGTATAAAAATAAATATGTATGAAAAATAATTGTGTAAAATTTATGTAAAATCGTTTTCAAAATATACATGGCATAAAACTGTGCTAAAAACATAATAATTTTATAATAGTACACCAAAAAAGTATATACAAATATCATACCACTATAACATGTAAAAATGTATTTTTGCTTTTTTAATATGTATATCACAAATATAAATGCAAAATGTGCATTAAATAAAATAAAAAAATACAGAAATAAAAAACATGCACAAAGATTGGCATGTATTGCTTATTATTGTAAGAAAACACAGACTATATACAATAACAAACTACAAACAATTTTGGGGAAGGTGTTGGGGAAAAAGGGGTAAAAGTTACTATTCTCACTCTAATCTAAACTATTTTGAGGAAGGTGTTGGTCACTAATGGTGTCATATTTACTATTCCCACTCCAATCTAATCCATTTTGGGAAAGATCTTGGGCTCTAACGGGATTAAAGTTACTATTACTACTGCAATGTAAACCATTTAGGAGAAATAGCTGGACACTAAAGGGCTAACTTTAATATTCCAACTCCAATCTTAAGCATTTGGGAAAGGTGTTGGACACTGAAGGGGTCAAATACTATTCCCACTCCAGTCTAAACCATTTTGAGGAAGGTGGTGGAGAGTAAAGGGAACAAAATTATTATTCCCACTCCAATCTAAAGCATTTTAGAGAAGGTGTTAGATATACTATTCACTTGACACTATCCATTATTTACAAAATCATAAAAAATGCATAAACTAAAAAAGTTAATTACAATAAATTTACCATTTAGATCAGTGATTCCCAAACTGTGGGTTGCAACCCACTGGTTGGTCACCAGCCGATTTTTGGTGGTCGCGAAAGTCCAAACAATAAATAAAGATGCATTTACCTTCTGTATCAATCTTGTCACATTTGCTGCACTTCAAGATAGAGGCCAAATGTCAGGCTATATCTTCTGAAAAACTGTTGTTTTTTGTAACATGGGGATTGGTGTTTACAAACTCCTCTCACTTTACAGTCAGAGAGAGAAAAGTAAAGTGAATTATGTGACAGTCTTGCTGGGGTACAGAAAGTGAACAGAGAGGCTGTAAGGTTTCAATCTTTTTAACACACAACAATAGATTTTGTAATACCTGTAAATGAACTGTACCTATTCACAGTTAGGAATGCAAAAATGAAGAAAAAGTTTTCCAATTCAGAAGTGTGATAGAACCAAAGTTTTAGAAGGATCAAAACAAATCACAAAGACGCTTTACTTTGTGGTCCACAATTGATAAATATTGACTGAACCCCGATTTCCACACTTTGCCATTTGTCTCTGATATAGTTTTAGCAGTAAAACTATGGGGTCGATTCCGATCTCAGTCGGAGACGCACCCAACGCCATTCGGTCGGGAAAAAGCCATGCGAATGCCTGTTTCCCGACCGATCCGCACATGAATCCGAACGAACAAGTACGATGCGCACAACAGCACAGATTCCGACCCAGTCGTACTCACCCAATCCAGGTCCTGATCCCCGACCGAGCCGGATCCGTAAACGCAGATACGAGTCGCCCGGAAGCCAAAAAGCAGCCCCGTCCGGCCGGACAAGTACGATGCGCTTCCCGTACGCGCCGAACCCGTCGCTACGCACGGCACGTCAAAGCATCCGGGAGAGGCGCACATAAGCTCCGATTCGCGCAAGAACACGATCCACGGCTACGAGACGAACACGCAAGCGACGAGGACGAGGCGAAGCAACGACAAAGACGAACGAGACGAACCAACAATGAATCCCATCGTACCGATCCTACCAATATTCTACATCTACTACCGGAACAGGCACGGACGCGTACGGCGCAGAAGGTAGGTCAGACACCAACCACAAACACAAACTACACGTACCCGACATATCACACACACACACAGGGATGCAGAAATTACTTACTCGAGAAACAGCAGCACCATAGGGGCGGGATGCCCATCACCAATGCCACATATACACATAGGGGCCCGGATGCCTGTCACTACTACCACCCCTACCCATGGGGGTGCCAGGTGCCTACCACTACTATCACCCATACCCAGGGGGTGCCAGGTGCCTACCACTACTACCACCCATACACAGGGGGTGCCAGGTGCCTACCACTACTACCACCCATACCCAGGGGGTGCCAGGTGCCTACCACTACTACCACCTCTACCCATGGGGGTGCCAGGTGCCTACCACTACTACCACCTCTACCCAGGGGGTGCCAGGTGCCTACCACTACTGCCACCTCTACCCAGGGGGTGCCAGGTGCCTACCACTACTACCACCTCTACCCATGGGGGTGCCAGGTGCCTACCACTACTACCACCTCTACCCATGGGGGCTGGATGCCTGTCACTACTACCACCCTTACCCAGGGGGTGCCAGGTGCCTACCACTACTGCCACCTCTACCCAGGGGGTGCCAGGTGCCTACCACTACTACCACCTCTACCCATGGGGGCTGGATGCCTGTCACTACTACCACCCTTACCCAGGGGTGCCAGGTGCCTACCACTACTGCCACCTCTACCCAGGGGGTGCCAGGTGCCTACCACTACTACCACCTCTACCCATGGGGGTGCCAGGTGCCTACCACTACTACCACCTCTACCCAGGGGGTGCCAGGTGCCTACCACTACTACCACCTCTACCCAAGGGGGTGCCAGGTGCCTACCACTACTACCACCCATACCCAGGGTGTGCCAGGTGCCTACCACTACTACCACCTCTACCCATGGGGGTGCCAGGTGCCTACCACTACTACCACCTCTACCCATGGGGGGCTGGATGCCTGTCACTACTACCACCCTTACCCAGGGGGTGCCAGGTGCCTACCACTACTACCACCTCTACCCATGGGGGTGCCAGGTGCCTACCACTACTACCACCTCTACCCATGGGGGGCTGGATGCCTGTCACTACTACCACCCTTACCCAGGGGGTGCCAGGTGCCTACCACTACTACCACCCATACCCAGGGGGTGCCAGGTGCCTACCACTACTACCACCCATACCCAGGGGGTGCCAGGTGCCTACCACTACTACCACCTCTACCCATGGGGGTGCCAGGTGCCTACCACTACTACCACCTCTACCCATGGGGGTGCCAGGTGCCTACCACTACTACCACCTCTACCCATGGGGGGCTGGATGCCTGTCACTACTACCACCCTTACCCAGGGGTGCCAGGTGCCTACCACTACTGCCACCTCTACCCAGGGGGTGCCAGGTGCCTACCACTACTACCACCTCTACCCATGGGGGTGCCAGGTGCCTACCACTACTACCACCTCTACCCATGGGGGGCTGGATGCCTGTCACTACTACCACCCTTACCCAGGGGTGCCAGGTGCCTACCACTACTGCCACCTCTACCCAGGGGTGCCAGGTGCCTACCACTACTACCACCCATACCCAGGGGTGCCAGGTGCCTACCACTACTACCACCTCTACCCATGGGGGTGCCAGGTGCCTACCACTACTACCACCTCTACCCATGGGGGGCTGGATGCCTGTCACTACTACCACCCTTACCCAGGGGTGCCAGGTGCCTACCACTACTACCACCCTTACCCAGGGGTGCCAGGTGACTACCACTACTGCCACCTCTACCCAGGGGGTGCCAGGTGCCTACCACTACTACCACCCATACCCAGGGGTGCCAGGTGCCTACCACTACTACCACCTCTACCCATGGGGGGCTGGATGCCTGTCACTACTACCACCCTTACCCAGGGGGTGCCAGGTGCCGACCACTACTACCACCTCTACCCATGGGGGTGCCAGGTGCCTACCACTACTACCACCTCTACCCATGGGAGTTCCCGCGTGGATATCATAGCGTGTGGAGGCAACCCTTATCCGGCATCTTTAAAACGTCCAAAAATATAATTTTTATCTAGTTGTTAACTATCGGAATTAAAATCAATTAGACGATCCAAATTGAGGTGGATGTCAGTCTTTTAAACCCTTGGGTTGTGATGTTAGGTTAAACCCATTTTCAAATTGGACATCCATTGCTTAAAGATTTTGGACATGTTTCAATACCTGTAGCAGTCTTTGTTACTCTTTTACCATCCTATAGGAGTGAATTAAGAAATCACCTTGATCCCTTGTGGCCCCTTTTCCTGACGAAGGCACTGGTTTGTGCCGAAACGCGCGTAGAACGAACATAATAGTTTATTATCATTTTGACACATTGTACTTTATTGATCAAGACTATTAGATATTAAGTGTTTTTATTATACTGTCAAATTCATTGTGACTTTTTAATGTATGAATGATAGTATGATTGAATTAGTATAATTGGGGTATTGTTTTAATATTATAAATGTCTGCCATTATCCATTGTTCATTAATAAAACAATTTTTTATATTTTATATATAACTATCAGATATTGTGGTTCTCTCTTTGTCTATATATGTGTTTCAATTCATTAGACAATTGTTGTGATTTGATATTATTGTTGCCTTAAGTCTTTTACACTAGACTACTACCACCCTTACCCAGGGGGTGCCAGGTGCCTACCACTACTGCCACCTCTACCCAGGGGGTGCCAGGTGCCTACCACTACTGCCACCTCTACCCAGGGGGTGCCAGGTGCCTACCACTACTACCACCTCTACCCATGGGGGGCTGGATGCCTGTCACTACTACCACCCTTATCCAGGGGGTGCTAGGTGCCTACCACTACTACCACCTTTACCCATGGGGGGCTGGATGCCTACCACCACCAACACCCCCACTCACAGGATGGCAAATACATGCCACAAGAAGCACACACCAGCAGAAAGAATGCAACACAAAGACATCCCCCCAACACCATGACAAGCGTGTGTAGACTGTGTCAAATGCCTACAACACTGAACAGGACTGTGGGCATACAATGTGACCCCCTATCACAAGTGCCACACATAAATGTGTGTGGCACCCACAATGCAAGCAGGCCATGACCATTGTGGCAATGGGGTCCAAACCCCATCATCACAGTGCCCAAAATGTAAGTGTGGGGTCCATAGCTGAAGCACATATTGAACATTGTGGCAGTGGGGTCCAAACCCCCATCATCACAGTGACCAAAATGTGAGTGTGGGGTCCATAGCTGAAGCACATATTGAACATTGTGGCAATGGGGTCCAAACCCCCATCATCACAGTGACCAAAATGTATGTGTTGACAAAGAATAAGCTGCAACTGCCAAACTGCATGGATGATTCCTGGTCACAGAACAACAAACACATCAGTGGCAAAGTAGTGCTTGTGTCCCATAGCAACATAGAATGGGGGAGGCAAACAGTGCAGTGCAAACAAGACATACCTTTGGCCATGTGCAGACAAACATCACCCATGGGGGCTGACACTGTCAACATTCATCAATGACACAATGACAGAAGTGACCATCAGAATGCAGACCCACATATTTGCACCAATGGGCACACAAATTCAGATACCCAGTGGAGACTGGTAGAAGGGAGGTGAACAGATACCATACCATGGCAGCAATGGGACACACACACAATGATCATTGTGCTGACTGATGACCTAGGAGTCCCAGGGACAGCAGGGCAAACACACCAAACAACATACAGCCAATGGCACACCTAAGATATGCCAATGCAGTGGTGCCGATGCACATACACAAACAGGCAGACCCACACTGCACATCAAACACAACAGGTGAGGGGGGTACCAGTGTCCCCAGGCAACCACACAACACATGAGGAGGCCTGAATACCAATTACACAGATGTGCATACAGTGCCACACAAAGGTAACTCATGGATCCAAATCCCCTATGTGGGCAATCAGGCATTGTCAGATGAGAGGGAGCACAAATCACACATGTCACACAAGCATGTAGGAACAGCAACTGACACAGCAAGACACACAGACACCACAGCACCACACCCAGGGCCCCCACAATGTGGTGACCCTGGGCTGCATTACAATCCCACTGTGATGACAAAGCTAGATGTCGTTCACACTGTGAACCACAGTCATGTGTCCTGAGCAACAAACTACCATCACACCTACACAAGCACAAATCAACCAGCACGGCCTGTCAGCCAAGGCCATCATGGAGGCAGGGGTCTAGCCGGGCAACAACTCTCATCTGCACACACTCAACACCACACACCTCGACCTCCAACAATGTGCAGCAGTGAAGCTCACATGCACTGGTGACATTGCACATGCACCCATGACAATCCCAGGGGGGGTGGTGGAAACCAAGGTGCAGAAACACATCACACATGGCCACTCTACCAGACTCCTGAATGTCTGACACACTGCACACTACGCTGTACATGGACATGACGGCAATACCACACCAACCAATGGGATCCCAGCCACAGTCACACACCTATGAAGAAGCCAAGGTCACCCACAAAGAACACACATAGACAACTACCAACATTGCAGCCCTGAGGAGTGCCAGCAGTCACACACACAACGTGTCACAACCAATGAAAGCTAACACAAACCAGAAATCACATGACAGGTGTAAACAACAAGTGCAAAGGGGAATCCTGACTGTGACACATCAGCGTCTGCCCACAAACTCAGCCCTGACAGCAAACACACCTATGGGTGACACTCTGATGACCAGTAATGTGCCATGCACCCACATCACAGAGAACCCAGGGAGAAGACTTTGGGGGAACATAGCTCAACTCAGCAAGCATGACAGGAACAGGAACATCACTAGGGATCCCAGCATGCACAGCTTCATGGAAGTGAACACACACACATGCTCATACAACACACACCTTGGGCGCACGAGATGTCACAGGAGTACACACTGCCATGAGGGGACTCCACTCCTGTGTGAGGAAAGCTGTGCCATATGTCGCATCAGTAGGGCTCCATCATGTCAGCAGAACACTTGGTCACACAGTCAACAATTAGCACCAAATGAAGGCTCCCGTCACATCAGCCTGGTCATGGGAATGTCAACGAAATCAACAGCACAGATCCAACACACATGTATAGCAAGTTGCACTGACAACACAGATGAGTCCTTCCCCATTGATGCCCAAACCTGCATGTCCAGTGGAGATGGCCACACGGTCAGGGAACTAGACTAATTGAACAATGGCAAACACAACAGATGTGCATGGGTGGAACCCACAGATGTGACATTGCTAATGTAAGTAGGAAATCCCATTGCCAAATATTGAAAACATGACACCCTCAGATGCTGCTAAGGACGACATGGATTCACCACAGGATAGGACACTGTCCCCCTGGAACACATGGGTTCCTGCACAGTAACACTTCATTTTCATGAGTCCAAATATCACCATCACTGCAGCAAAGGCATGGTTAGCGTCATCAACATCATGTACATCAGAAGTAAAAGCACTAGAGAACAGAAAGTTGCTTTATTCAGCATGTGGGTTCAAAACTTGGAAGAACTGTAAGGTATCAACAAAGGCCAATGGCCAGTCCATCAAGGAAGTCTATACAGGGTGACAGTGGCAGATGTCACCCTACGCATGCCTGCACTGATCACAACCGGGGACAATCCCCTAGGAGGGGCATACGGGGGCAGGCCAGGCACCGCAGGGACAGGATCAGGGCTCACTAGGAGGAGGCAGGGAAGGGGTGGTGGGTGCTGGAGAGCCACTGACAACTGCAGTGGAGGTGTCTGACATGGTGTGTGCCGGCACAACTGGGGGGCATGACTCAGATGTTGTGGGTGCCGGCACAACTGCAGTGGACCCTGCAGATGGAGTGGACAGGTCCGCCACTGCAGCGCCCAAGTCAGACCGGGTGATAGTGGACTCCACTGCAGTGCCCACCTCCAGGGGAGGAGAATGGGGATCAGGTAAGGTGGGCAGGACAGAGGGGAGGACACCCTCACCACATCAGTGGTACAGACAAGCGCAGCGGGGGGTGTGGGGCCGAAAGAGCAAGTGGCAGGGGGAGAAGGCCTGACCCTTCTGGGGATGGTGTATCTGTGGGTGGGGGAACCTGGGGCAGGGTGTGGTGGGGGCATCTGTGGAGTGGGGGCCTGAGGGATGGAGGAAGGAGACTTGGTGCCTGAGCTGCAGGGCGGCGGCGGGGTCTTGCTCTTCCGGGACCGGGGGGACTTGCGGGTGGGAGCCTCAGTCGGTCTGCGCCTGGGGGATGGTGTCCGGGGGCCAGGGGCACTCCGCTCTGTGTGGGTGGGCTTCCTCTTCCCCCTGAATGCTGGATCAGCTGGGTCGGAGGGGGACACAGAGGAAGAGCCGCTGTGTCTTTGGGGTTGCAGCTGAGGCAAGGGAGGGGTCTTTGGAGGGAGAGGCAACTGAGGACTGCGCAGTGCTTGTGGATGCGTGTGTTTGTGCCTGTGCCCCATCCCCTGTGAGTGTGGTTGCAGTCCCCTGACGGTGCATGCGTGTGCGTCTTGTTTGTGGCGTGTGTGTCCGTGTGCTGCATGTGTCTGTGCTGGTGTGTGCCTGTGGCAGTGTGTGTGTGCTTGGGATGGGTAAGGTGCTGGGGAGTGTGGATGGGGCAGAGGCAGGAGGGGTGAGGGACTGTCGGAGGAGGGACACTGCTGCCATCAGGGAGGAGTCCATGGACCTATTGCCCCTCTGTAGGTCAGACATGCCCGATGAGATGCCCTCCATGAATGACACCAGCTGAGTCAACAGACTGGTGTGTGCATGGAGGACACTCAGCATCGCTGTCTGTCCTACATGGAGCTGGCGTAGGAGGTACACAGACTCCTCACTCAGGGCAGCAGGGGACACAGGGGCAGGGGGTGCGGTGCCTGGCCCGAAGGAGACACGCTCCCGAACATGGGAGCCTCCACGGACCTCGGGAATGGGAGCCGACGGGAGGGAGGTGGTGGTGGTGGTGGTGGCGGGGACAGCAACACTAGCTGGGGTGTGGTGGCTGCTGACACCCACCTCCATAAGGGAGTCATCGTCCGAGTTGCTCTGGTCCTCAGCTGAGGTGGATGGTGCTGAGGACTCCTCGGTGTGGCTCCCCTCGCCCTCCGTGCCACTGGGTCCCTCCGACCACTCCTCGGCTGCTGACCCAGTCTGGCTCAGCGGCTCCTCCTGGTCCGTGGAGCTGTCCCCTCCTGTGGCCGTGGATGTATCTGCAATCAATAGGGACACAGACAGACATCAGTCACCTGCACCAAACGCACACACCACAGTAAGTACAGCACATTACAGAGCAAGCCCTGGCATCCTTAGTTGAACATTGCTAAAACTGCACAAACAGAACAGGAGAAGTCAGTTGTCAGTCTGATGGTCAACCATGGCACTCACATCCCACCTGGCCTTGCACCCATCTGTCTGGTGTCTGTTGGATGGCAATACCCCAGTGTGGACACATGCACCACCTACACAGTATTTGGACGGTGCAGTGAACCCGGTGACGCATGTGGACATGCACACATCACAACTCTTGCCACTGAGTCAGTGCAGGTGTCCGGATGAAAGGGATGCCCAGAGTCAAATAGGAAATGCATGTGATGCATACCAGCGACAGACACCATGATGCACCCATGTCCTGATAGCCATTGCCACAATGGTATGCATGTAGCACATGTCACTCCCCTGCAGGATCACTAATAGGAAGTCACATGCCATGGCACAGCCATGCCTGCTAAGTCATACATCACTGTCTCCAGTCACATGGGCAGGGCAGCCAGACAACAACACTCTGCACTGTGTCACAATAGTAGATCATGGGGAATGCAAGTCCTGGAGCTGAACAAGTGCACATGTACATCCCCCACACACCACATCATCTGTACCCTCATCTGTCCAGGTCATACCCATTGGACATATGGGAGACCTGTAACACTACCCTCTGCACCTGAGCACATCACAATCTGCTGTGAATGGGAAACAGCTGCCTGAACCTCATATTCGCATACCCCAGTCTGCACGGTCAGGTGATCAAACACCTATGTGTCACACATGTATCATCTCCTATGGTCACATCTCCGGTGGCATGCGGAACCCCAACCGAGGAACACCCCAGCAGACCTGACAACGAAGCCACAGCACACTGACACAGAGGCAGACACCTGAGGGGACAAATCACTGAGCAAAACGTGTCAGCTGATACATGGTAGTGGGAGTACAGAGTGTATTGTATGGCCTGGAGTAGGCATGACTGTCCTGTCCCACATGAATGAGGGATGAGCCCTGGACAGTAGGCAGCTGGCTAAGTATGTGTGACACACGTTATATACACACTCCTGGGGCACAAACATTGTTCCCACCCGCAGCATGGGTGTGTGCCAGATACCCCAGGCACATGTGGTGGATCAGCTCAGCAATTGGGCCACATATGAAAATGACACGCAGAACACATGTCAGAACACAGGCAATGTGTAAGCAATGGACCCACCCATGATGCCCACCACAGAGTCAGGGAAACAGATGCTGTCCCCCACCTTGAGTCAAGCAAACTGCAAGGACACAGTACCCAAGTGACACAATACCCTGACTGTAAGGGCCACACCTGGGTATCAGATGAGGAGTGGGCAGTGCACAATAGAGGGACATGGGTCCTGGACCACAAGACTGATGTACTGTGGAAGTTTAACCAGGCCAGAGGAGGGCACATAGCATGTCAGACAAAGTGCACAGTACAGTCATGGACTCACCCCCTCCTTGCTGCTCTCTGGCCTTCAGCTGCCCATCCAGATCAGGGAAGACCACCGCCAGGATCCTCAGCATGTGGGGGTCAGGGTCCGGTGTCCGCCCCTCCTGCGAGGAGGCGACAGCTTCAGCTGGACCCGTGCGATCCTCCGGGTCCAGCCCCGAAGGTCCTGCCACCTTTTCTGGCAGTTGCGGATCCGGCGCTTGTAGACCCCCACGGATCTCACTGCCCGGACGATGGTCAGCCATATCTTCTGCTTCTGGTGGGCATCAACCTGTGAGGATAACAAAGTGAGAATGCCATTACTACACATGCAACATATCCATGCATTACACAGTTGGATATACATGTCTCAATCACAGGGGCACATGATGTACACAGGCAGTGCAACGATGGCTATGGACAGTATGCCAGCAGTTACTACATGGTATCATTGCCTGGGAAGTAAAACCTTGTTTAAATGCACTGTCACTGCACTATACCTGTCCAGTGCATGTAACTACACACTATGGGGGTGACAACTACTCAGTGAGCCTGCTAGCCAGTGGCATGCAGACTGTTAGCCTTGCTAGTCAGACAACATGCACATTTAGAAAGGCAGTGGACAGAACACTCACCTGCTCCCCTGCTTTCCCATACAGCTTGCTGTACTGTGGAAGGAGGCCATCCAGCAGGGCCTGGTTCTCCTCAGTGCTGAAGGCTGGGGCTCTCTCCACAGTACGTGCCATTGCAGGGTCCAGAGGGTGCAGAAACAGCAGCAGTGTAGTGGCAGATGTCGTCCTGGAGCATGTAGTGCAGGCAAGTGAGCTCTCAGGGGAACAGCCAGCATTATATGTGTGCTGCAGAGGCAGATACTGTCCCATGTGTCCAAAGTGATAGGTCCAAGTCGTTTGCATCATCTGAATCTGGCCAATCCATGGAATTGCACCACTTACACACGCCCCCAGCATCCTTCAAATGTTCAACTTCATGACACCCATGAAATTTCAACATTGTTGTGGGTGACCAACTGAATTTACAGCATCAGACTCGTTCAAATTTTGAAAACGCGTCCGTTGCCAGGCCAGGCCATAGCCAATGGGTGCGCACCGATCGGACCATTGCTGTTCAACGCGTACATAGGATACAACGCGTACCCGCACACATTGAATGCAATGGGCCGGCCGGGAACACCGATCGGACCATTGCTGTTCAACGCGTACATAGGATACAATGCGTACCCGCACACATTGAATGCAATGGGCCGGCCGGGAACACCGATCGGACCATTGCTGTTCAACGCGTACATGGGATACAACGCGTACCCGCACACATTGAATGCAATGGGCCGGCCGGAAACACGGATCGGACCATTGCTGTTCAACGCGTACATGGGATACAACGCGTACCCGCACACATTGAATGCAATGGGCCGGCCGGGAACACCGATCGGACCATTGCTGTTGAACGCGTACATAGGATACAACGCGTACCCGCACACATTGAATGCAATGGGCCGGCCGGGAACACCGATCGGACCATTGCTGTCCAACGCGTACATGGGATACAACGCGTACCCGCACACATTGAATGCAATGGGCCGGCCGGGAAAACCGATCAGACCATTGCTGTTCAACGCGTACATGGGATACAACGCGTACCCGCACACATTGAATGCAATGGGCCGGCCGGGAACACCGATCGGACCATTGCTGTCCAACGCGTACATGGGATACAACGCGTACCCGCACACATTGAATGCAATGGGCCGGCCGGGAACACCGATCGGACCATTGCTGTCCAACGCGTACATGGGATACAACGCGTACCCGCACACATTGAATGCAATGGGCCGGCCGGGAACACCGATCGGACCATTGCTGTCCAACGCGTACATGGGATACAACGCGTACCCGCACACATTGAATGCAATGGGCCGGCCGGGAACACCGATCGGACCATTGCTGTTCAACGCGTACATGGGATACAACGCGTACCCGCACACATTGAATGCAATGGGCCGGCCGGGAACACCGATCGGACCATTGCTGTTCAACGCGTACATAGGATACAACGCGTACCCGCACACATTGAATGCAATGGCCAATGTGTGCGCACTGATCGGTCCATTGCTGTCCAACGCGTATTGCCAATACAACGGGTACCAGCGCACATTGAATGCAATGGCCAATGTGTGCGCACTGATCGGTCCATTGCTGTCCAACGCGTATTGCCAATACAACGCGTACCAGCGCACATTGAATGCAATGGCCAATGTGTGCGCACTGATCGGTCCATTGCTGTCCAACGCGTATTGCCAATACAACGCGTACCTACCGCACATTGAATGCAATGGCCAATGTGTGCGCACTGATCGGTCCATTGCTGTCCAAGGCGTATTGCCAATACAACGCGTACCAGCGCACATTGAATGCAATGGCCAATGTGTGCGCACTGATCGGTCCATTGCTGTCCAAGGCGTATTGCCAATACAACGCGTACCAGCGCACATTGAATGCAATGGCCAATGTGTGCGCACTGATCGGTCCATTGCTGTCCAACGCATCCCTGTACAAGTCACTGGCTTATGTCACCATGCCTGTCACAGGTGAACATATGCCAGCCACATATACTTCCCAGGCAGTGAGGGGCACACCTACAACACCACAGCCTGTCCAAACTGTATCCTAGGGCATGTAAGGCTGCATTACCTATTCCGTGTATGGGGGTGAACATGTTGTTCTGTGGGTGTCACTTGGGGGCAGCCACCCCCAGGCTGTGCACGTGTTTATGGGGACAGAATCCTTGGTGTTTCGTGTACATGACCACTGTGATGTGCAACTGTTCATATCTGAGCATGTGGCATGGTCACAGTTCACGGTGGTGTATGTGTATGTCATGTCACATACCCCCTGAGTCCTATGTGGGACATTATGTTCAACCCAGGGTGACCCATTGGCACAATGGTGATGGTCCTCCACAGTCTGTGTGCATGTTGTGATTACAATGTCTCTGATTTCATGTGCACAATGGGAGGCAGTCTCCACATCCACGTTGTTTGTGCATGGACTTTGATGTTGTGCGTGTGTGTGTCACAGACGTCCATGTCTGTCCTGCCGAGGCAACAGGGACCACTACCTGTGGGGCTCATGGTTGTTTTGCTGTGGTGTATACATGATACACCATGTCATGCCAGTGTCCATGTGGCAATACAGGGTCCCTGGGAATCTACCTGTCGTTGAGCTGTGATGCCTGGGGCACATCAGTCCTCACATGTCACTGTGGCGTGTGTTTGTTATTTGGCAGCAGGAGATGGGAACTGGGACACGGCCTCATGGTATCCAATGGCACGACCTGGGACTTATTGATGCCACTTGTTGGACTGTGATGTTAGATATTGGCCATGTATGTGCCATACATATCCGTACGGAACTGCACACATCATGTACTTGTGCCTCATTATGATGTATCATGTGATGTTGAGTGTGTTCAATGCCACATATGTGGGGTGACTGACAATCTTGCTTTCTTCACCTATGCACTGCAGGGCACCAGCTGTCCATAGACCATTCCCTGACCTGGCAACGATGGTGGAACGTGACAGCATCCGACGGTACCGCTTCACCAGGCAGCTGATTGAGGATTTGTCAGTGCGCTTGGCACCACATTTGCAACCTGGCCGTCCGTACCCTACAGCGCTGACACCCAAGGTGAAGGTGATGGCAGCCCTACACTTCTTTGCCACTGGTACCTTTCAACACACTCTGGCGACTGCTGGTGGGATGTCACAGACCATGTTCAGCCATGTGCTCCGGGATGTTTTGGAGGCTATGTTGATATACCTGAACCAGTACATCTATTTCCCTAGACTCCAACGACTCACTGGCGTGAAGAGTGACTTCTATGCCCTGGGGAGGATGCCGCATGTCATTGGCTCCATTGATGGGACACATGTGGCTTTGGTACCACCACAGGCTCAAGAGCAGGCCTACCGTAACTGCAAGCACTACCACTCGGTCAATGCACTGGTGGTCTGTCTTGCAGATATGAGCATCACACACGTGTGTGCCCGTTTCCCTGGTTCTGCACACGATGCCTACGTGATGAGGAGTAGTCGCATCCCGAGGATGATGGCACAGATGCGGAACCAGCGTGCCTGGCTTGTAGGTGTGTACTGACTTTGTACCATTGTGTGTGTTCTGCTATGTGATGTTCCACCCTCTTTTCCAACTCTGCTAATGTGCAATTGTCTGTATGTAGGTGACTCCAGATACCCCAACATGCCGTGGTTGCTGACGCCCCTCAGGAACCCTGTGACACCAGCCCAGATGCGCTACAATGAGGCACATGGTCGGACCAGGAGAGTGATTGAGCGGACATTTGGTCTCCTGAAGAGCCGCTTCCGCTGCCTCGACAAGACAGGAGGGTCCCTCCCATATGCCCCAGCAAAGGTGTGCAAGATTATCATCGTCTGCTGCATGCTCCACAACCTGGCAGTGCGGAAGGAGTTGCCTCTCATCCTGGATGACGATGACCAACGTCCGCCACCTGTGGAGGATCCTGGCCTGGACCACGATGCCAGTGATGATGATGATGATGTTGAGGTAATGTCCGCACACAGCTCATCACCAACTTCTTCAGCTGAATGTGAGTATCCAGAGATGGCATGTCAATGATGTGAGTTTGCATGATATGTGTTGGTGGTGCTCTGGTGCTGTTTGAGTGTGTCCATGGGCTACATGTCTGTATGCGTGTAGCGATGTGTCCTTGCAGGTAGTCTGTACTCCCCAACAGTGTTGACATGCTAACTTGGTTCTGGGTGGGTATCTTGTAACATGTATTGTGCATGAGTATTGCAGTTCTGTCCTGTTCTTCAGTACTTTTGACTGTGTGTCATTTCTGTCCTTCACAGGGTACTTTCTGAGTCGTTTGGTCAACTGTGATCCCCAACACCGTGATTCGACTTCCCGGGTGGTAGCTGTTGTGTCCCTACAGGTGATGTGCACCACACCCATGGACTTCCTTCCTTCTACACTTGTTGACTGTGTGCCCGCTGCCAGGTGGGATTACCTTGCATCGTGGTGGTTACAACATGTTGCAAATGTGTAATAAACCTGTGCTTCACTTTGTGATGTGCGTTGTCTGTGGTCACACATCTGACTGACATTTGCTTACTGCACCAGTGGGCTAGTTAACACAGACTGTGAATAGGTGTTGGGTCTGTGCAATGCAACGTATTTCCTGGCAACACCAGTGTAGGCGATGAGTCAGATGTCCATGGTGTGTATGTGTTGTGTAGCCCTGGTGGTGTGCCTCCCCCATATGTGTGAAGTCGCCATGACTCACATGCCGGTGTTGTACTTGCTGTAGCAGTTAGCATGCACAGTGTCATTCCCCGATCATCATCGCAACTTCTGAGACAACATAGGAATCACAACAGAGGCAAGTATGGTGTATAAGTGAGTTTATTGACATACATGTGTGAGTATAGTGCACAGGTTGTTGGGTGCTGTACATTGTGATTGTGATCCAAAGTTCCTAGATAATTTGGAAGTCCTGGTAGCAGAAATGTCCAGAGTAAAGTCCACAGTAATCAGAGACATTGGTCCAACTTGAGCTCCCATGTCATGTGGGAGAGTTGTGTTGCAGTCAACAGGGTGAACAGTTTGCGCACAAAGGTTTTTCTCCAGAACAGGTTTTGGCTTCCTGGGGGTTGCACATGGCCATCGGCCTCTCACTTGCCCCTCCTCGGACGGCCCCTCTTCTTTGGGGGACCCTCAAGTGCAGGCTGCTGCGGTGCAGGGGACTCTCCGCCAGAGTCATCCTGCCTCCCTGTGGCAGTTGCAGTTGTTTCAGCAGCAGATGTTGTGGGCACACAGGGAGGTGTTGACTGGTTGCTGCTCATCTGGCGGAGGCATTGTAATATGTCCCTATGCACCGCCGTCATCTCTTGCAGTGTGTCCCACTTGGACTCCACGCGGGACATGTGTGAGTCCAAGCGGGCATGATGGGCAGCCTGCTGCTGTTTAATGTCCCTGAGGAGCCCCACTACCTGGCTGAACTCTCCGGTGCTGGACTGGTACGCATCGGCTATGCGTGCCAGTTGTGGGTCATCATGCAGTCCAGACCCCTCTGTGAGCAGCGACCTATGTCTCCCACCCCTCCCACCACCCCTGGCGACACGTGCAGTACCTGAGGTGGCAGGCACAGGTGACCCTGGGCCACCTTGTGGGTTGGTGGTGGTGGTGGTGTCCATGGCCCCATGTTGGTCCAGGGTCCCTGTGCTGGTGGTGGTGCTGCTCCTTGGTCTGTCCATGTCGGCAGGGGTGGTATGTGTGTTGACAGTCGTTGGAGGGGTGGGTGCAGGGGGTGCAGCTGGTGGTCCTGCTGGTGCTGCATGATGACTTGCTCCGGAGGTGCCAGGTAAGTCTTCTTCATCCGAGGAGGGCAGAGGCTGTTCCACACCAGTGAGCTCCGTATCCTCTTGAGCCTGGGACGAGGACTCCTCAGCATCTGCTGCTGTGTCCCCATCATCACCTGTTTTTGGGAGACACACACAATGTATGTTATGTTTCTGCAGGCATCAATGGTTGACACACCTGACAGTTGTGACTGTGCCTCTGGATGCGGGCCTGTACAATGCATTGTCCTAAGTTGTCACAGTCAGGGGTTGATATTGGTGTAGCACATTGTCCTGCAGTATTTGGGCATTTCTATGTGAATGTTGGGGTGTGTACATGGTCTGCATTGGTTGTATTTGGTTGTCATCCGCTCCTCCTTCCCACCCAGCCAGATATCCCACCATGGACCGTGCTTCCATTGCAGGGAGTGCAAGTTGTCTTTCAGGATGTCAGTCAGTGGTGTCCTGCTGTTGGTTGTTGCACAGTTGCCAGCAGGGCCTTGTGCTCCCCACAGCAGTAGCCAGTGTCAGCCATCTTGTGAGTCCTTTTCCTCTCCCTGTGATGTGAGCATGTTTGAGTGTGGTGTTGATGGGCCAATTGTGAGGGTGAGGAATATCTGTGCCTACAACTCCCATCATGCTATTGCCTCCACCCCCCTTCCCAGCATGCCCATACTTCCTTCCTTTTGACTCTGCTTCCCTGTGGGGTGGGCTGCCTGTGCTGACAGGATGGCTGGGAGTGTTGTCCGGGCAGTTGTTTGGCTAAATGTCCCAGGAGTGTCCCTGTGCTTCACACAGCATGACCCAGGGTGGTGGTTCTTTGTGGGACCTTGAGTTAGGATGTGAGGCATTGCATTCCGCCAGGTGGCTTCTGTGGAGTATGTGTTGAGGGGATGTGTGAGGGGAGGTGCTTGTAACTATGGTCAGTGCTGTGAATCCTCCTTCCCACCCAGCCAGATATCCCACCATGGAACGTGCTTCCATTGCAGGGAGTGCAATTTGTCTTTCAGGATGTCAGTCAGTGGTGTCCTGCTGTTGGTTGTTGCACAGTTGCCAGCAGGGCCTTGTGCTCCCCACAGCAGTAGCCAGTGTCAGCCATCTTGTGAGTCCTTTTCCACTCCCTGTGATGTGAGCATGGTTGAGTGTGGTGTTGATGGGCCAATTGTGAGGGTGAGCAATATCTGTGCCTACAACTCCCATCATGCTATTGCCTCCACCCCCCTTCCCAGCATGCCCATACTTCCTTCCTTTAGGACTCTGCTTCCCTGTGGGGTGGGCTGCCTGTGCTGACAGGATGGCTGGGAGTGTTGTCCGGGCATTTGTTTGGCTAAATGTCCCAGGAGTGTCCCTGTGCTTCACACAGCATGACCCAGGGTGGTGGTTCTTTGTGGGACCTTGAGTTAGGATGTGAGGCATTGCATTCCGCCAGGTGGCTTCTGTGGAGTATGTGTTGAGGGGGGGTGTGAGGGGAGGTGCTTGTGACTATGGTCAGTGCTGTGAGTCCTCCTTCCCACCCAGCCAGATATCCCACCATGGACCGTGCTTCCATTGCAGGGAGTGCAAGTTGTCTTTCAGGATGTCAGTCAGTGGTGTCCTGCTGTTGGTTGTTGCACAGTTGCCAGCAGGGCCTTGTGCTCCCCACAGCAGTAGCCAGTGTCAGCCATCTTGTGAGTCCTTTTCCACTCCCTGTGATGTGAGCATGGTTGAGTGTGGTGTTGATGGGCCAATTGTGAGGGTGAGCAATATCTGTGCCTACCACTCCCATCATGCTATTGCCTCCACCCCACTTCCCAGCATGCCCATACTTACTTGCTTTTGGGTGGACTTCAGTGTGTGTGAGTGTGAGAGCAATGGCAAGATGGCTGACAGTGGTGTCCTGCTGTTGGTTGTTGCACAGTTGCCAGCAGGGCCTTGTGCTCCCCACAGCAGTGCCCAGTGTCAGCCATCTTGTCAGTTGTTTTCCACTCCCTGTGATGTGCGCATGGTTCAGGGTGGTGTTGATGGGACAGGTGTGGGGGTGAGCAATATCTGTGCCTACCACTCCCATCATGCTATTGCCTCCACCCCACTTCCCAGCATGCCCATACTTACTTGCTTTTGGGTGGACTTCACTGTGTGTGAGTGTGAGAGCAATGGCAAGATGGCTGGCAGTGGTGTCCTGATGTTAGTTGGTGGCCAGTTCCCAGCATGGCCTTGTGCTCCCCACAACAGAGCACCAGTGTCAGACATCTTTGATGGGGCTTTCCACTCTCTGTAGGGTGTGCATGCTTGAGTGTGAGCTTGCTGGGCCATGTGGGTGGGGGATGTTGAGCTGTGACTACCACTCCCATCATGCTATTGCCTCCACCCCACTTCCCAGCATGCCCATACTTACTTGCTTTTGGGTGGACTTCACTGTGTGTGAGTGTGAGAGCAATGGCAAGATGGCTGACAGTGGTGTCCTGCTGTTGGTTGGTGGCCAGTTCCCAGCATGGCCTTGTGCTCCCCACAACAGGGCACCAGTGTCAGACATCTTTGATGGGGTTTCCACTCTCTGTGGGGTGTGCTTGCTTGAGTGTGAGCTTGCTGGGCCATGTGGGTGGGGGATGTTGAGCTGTGACTACCACTCCCATCATGCTATTGCCTCCACCCCCCCTTCCCAGCATGCCCATGCTTCCTTCCCTTTGACTCTGCTTCCCTGTGGGGTTGTGTGCCTGTGCTGACAAGATGGCTGACAGTGTTATCCTGGGGTTAGTTTTGCTACAAGTCCCATGTGTGTCCCTGTGCTTCACTCGGCATGACCCAGGGTTGTGGTTCTTTGTGGGATATTTGATTGGAGTGTGAGGCAATGCATTCTCCCAGGTGAGTTTTGTGGAGTTTGTGTTAGGGTGTGTGTGAGAAACGCTGCTGGTAACTATGGTCAGGGCTGTGAGTCCTCCTTCCCACCCAGCCAGTTATCCCACCATGGAACGTGCTTCCATTGCAGGGAGTGCAAGTTGTCTTTCAGGATGTCAGTCAGTGGTGTCCTGCTGTTGGTTGGTGCACAGTTGCCAGCCGGGCCTTGTGCTCCCCACAGCAGTAGCCAGTGTCAGCCATCTTGTAAGTTGTTGTCCACTCCCTGTGATGTGCGCATGGTTCAGGGTGGTGTTGATGGGACAGTTGTGGGGGTGAGCAATATCTGTGCCTACAACTCCCATCATGCTATTGGCTACACTGACTTGCCCAGCATACACATATTTCCTTTCTTTCAGTGGGCTTCACTGTGTGCTGGTGTTGTAGTGGTGGCTACTTGTCTGGATGTGTTTGTCAGTTATATTTGTGCCACTGCCTAGCTGTAATTGTAGTTGTGTTTGTACATGTGATGACACAGTTAAATGTCACTTTGTGATGGCATGTGTTGTGTTTCTCTGAGTGACATACACATTTTGGGATGATTCTGTTCTGGTTGCTGTGTATTTGCTAAGAGTGCATGGTTTGACTCTCCCCTTGACAGTGATGTGTGTGTGTAGTCGCAGAATATTGTGTACATTTGTTGTGTACTCACCAGGCTCTGGGATGTTTTCTAGTCCATAGACGCTCACTGGTGGTAGGATGGCCCGCACCTTCTCCTCCCAGGGCCTGAGGTATACTGGCTTGGCAGGAGGGCCACTGCCGGTGTATTGGCTCAAGATGTAGTCCTTCTTCAGCAGTTCCTTGACCCTCCTGTGCACGTCATACCACCTGTTCTGGATGTCTGTCTTTGTGCGCAAACATGGTGATTGTGCGTTCACCCTGTCAACGATCCTCTCCCACATCTTTGTTTTCTGTGACATGGGTGTTGTTGGACTTGGCCCTTTTTCCCAGAAATTTTTCGTTTTTCCCCTAGCCTTTTTACCATGTGTGAAACTCACTCAAGATGGCTGCCACAGGTCCCTGCTACTGCAGAGGGGCCTTACACGCATACACACTAGTAGCCAGGGTCAGGCTGGGACATAGGGATACAGTATCCATTCCGTCCCCGCCTCTGGGCCACATAGCCAGACATGTAGAAGGTTCCAGAACCTTCTGGGCTGTGGGAGGAGTTATGTTTTGCCGCCTTTAGGAGGGTCACCTGACCTAGGGGTATAAAAGGCTTGGAGGGAAAACTTTTAGTCAGTTGAGTTGGGGCACCACTGATCCTGGGAGAACCTCTGCCGGAGTACAGGCTTTAGGGCCTAGGTGGGAGACCTACACTACTGCTGCTGACAAGGCTTAGGCCCTGCTGTAGTAAGTTAGCTGAGGAACGCCCACCACCCACTGACCTTGCCCAGTGTGAGGGGACCCAGGGAACCACCTTCAGTGTGCTGGGAAGAACATCAAGCACTCCCAGAACCACCAACTCATTCCCCCCCCTCATAAGAAGAAACTTCTGACAAGAAACTTTTGACAAGAAACTTATAATAAGAAACTTCTGACAAGAAACTCCTGACAAGAAACTCCTAAGAAGCAACCAATCTGAAACAGCCGCAAGAAACCTTAATATGAGGAGGCCTGACCGTCCAGCAAGGCCTGAAACCTAAACTGCCACACTGGGGATCACCAGGTAAAGCGCCGTGCCCTGAAGCGCTAGACCTTCACCCCCTATCTATTCCTGCCTGCTGCTGGGCTGCCCCCCAAGTACTTTTCCAGTCAGCCCTGCCCACAGGCTGCTGGAGCGCCCCGCGTTCTGTCTCCACTAGGGAGAAACTGCCCCCCCCCCTCAGGTCACTGACCTCGTGAGGGAATCACCGCCACGGCCGCCGCCGCGTGAGGAGAAGTGCTGCTGTGAGGAAGGCCCTCCTCGGGGCCGTGTGGTGAGGTGCGCCGTCCGCGCCCTCACCGAAGGAAGCGCTGTGGTGAGGGAGGCCCCTCGAGTGGATGTGGTGAGGTGCGCCGTCCGCGCCCTCACCGAAGCCTCTAAATATCCCCAAAGACATCGTCGCCGGGCCCGGGGCCCCACCGCCGCGGCCGAAGAAATCACCGCCGCAGCCCAAGGGGGCCGCGTGAAGCAGCCGCGGCCTAGCGCGATCCGCGAGGCATCCAGGCCCCGCCGACGCCGTTGCTGGGCAACCGGGGACGCCGGCCGCGCCCCCGGGAAGGCCGCGCAGCGATTGGGCACCGGCTCCCGCCACGCCCCCAGCGCCGACGGAGGCCGAGGAAGAGCTCCGGCCGTGCAGTGTGAGACGGGGAGCCGGCCGGAGAGGACTGCCGGCTCCCGCTCCCCTTCCCGAAGTCCCTGAAGCCCGCAAAGTCACTCACCTGATCCCGGGGGCCGGAGGAGGGTGATACCGGCCCCCGCAACGTGCCGCAAAGCCACTTCCTTGATCCCGGGGGCCGGAGGAGGGTGATACCGGCCCCCGCAACGACCCGTAATTCCGGCCAGAAGGCCAAGGTACCCCGACCGGGCCCCGCCCTCCAGAACACGGGCCGGGCCTGTAGATCGCCATTCGCTAGGAAGCGCGACCAATGACCATGCACCAGGTGAGCCCAGGAGGCCCCTATGGCCCACAGAGACGCCACTGGGGGCCGGGGGCCACCATTAACCCTCGAATTAACCCTTGAGATTAGGCCCATGAGGTGAGGCCCCAGAGAGGAGTGGGCCTGGCCTGAGTTAACCCCTAAGGGACATAGAAGCCCCAGAATACAGGACATGTTGAGGGATTCCCCACCTAGTTCATTAATGTAATGATGATGCCTACTGTAATTATTGCCTAGGCCTATGCTTCTAACTGCCAAGTCTTTACCTAAGGGGGAAAGTGATTAGTTGAATTGAGCTGAAGTGTACACCGCCAAGAGTTGAAGTGTTTTATGTTACAGGTGTACTGGAGTTGCGACGCCCACTGTACTGAATGTGGGTGCGCCTAGATTAATGCAGGCCTATTGAAATGTAACGTGAAAAGCCTTCTTTTAAGTAATTGAATATGCTTGAAGTGAACTGCATGTTTAGGCCCATGTTTTATTAATGCATCTTGTGATCATTATTGGTGCTACGTTTAAGAGATGATTTCTGCGGCCTCTTAGTGGCCTACAATGTTGATGAGCTATGATGCTTTATTAAGAATGTGCACCAGTTGAGTAATGCAATGATTTTAAATGTAGATCTGAATTAATCTGCCTCATCTGATGCTACCTTGATTTATATATAAAAGATCTTGATTTTAAATACACAAGCCTGGTGTGGTGTCATGTTATTACGTTCGCATTCCTGAGTCAAAGTAAGAGTGTGCTGCACAACTGCCTTACACATTGCCTTCGCGTGCTTTCCCGCCTCGCGCCATGCTACCGTGGCGGACTCGGTAAACCCGGTTCCAACAGGTGTCTGTTGGACCAGTGTACCAAAGAGCTGTGGCTCTACCCTGAGGATCTCATCTACCAGGACTTCCAATTCACTATCTAGGAACTTGTGATTCTTCTTTGGGGGCATGGTGATGGGTGGTGATGGTGAGTGATGTGTGTGTTGGTGTGCAGGTGAAGGTGTGTGAGTGTGTGTTTTGCTAGGTGTATGTGAGGTTTCTATTTGTTGTGGTGCTGATGGTGTGTGGCTTGTGTGATGGATGAGCTGTGGGTGTGTGGTTGCTGTCTGTTGAGTGCTGGCAGGTAATTTGAATTTGCAAAGGATCATGGTAGGGATTTGTGTCCTTTATATGGGTGGAGTTGTGGGTGTGTCTTTGTTCCCTGCCCCCCCAGTATTTATTGGCTTTGTAATTGCTTGTTTGGCCTTTTTTGTGTATTTTCCCTTTGTACTTTTCATGCATGTAGGAGACGTTCTTGTGACCGAGTCGGACCCTGCAGTTGTCTCGTACGGGCTTGTCCGTTTCGCTTCACGCTGTGTTTGTGCTGTTTTCATGCTGCGTACGCGTCGGTCGCGGTGTTTTGGGTTGCTTCGGCTCGCAGTTTTGTATGCGTGTCGGTCGTACGGCTTGTCCTCCGTGCGACTCGGTCGTGTTTTCCACGCCTTGCATCGTACTTGGCGGGTGGGAGTCCGCGGGTACGTCTCGCTCGGTATTGTTCCGGGTGCAAGTCGGTCGGTTCGAATCGCGTGTTTTTCCGACCGGATTGCTGTTTTCCGCGCGGCTCGGTCCTTCGGCTTGTGTTCCGTACGAGTCGGTCGGGTTTTGCTCGCTTCTCATCGTACTTGGCGGGTCGGGCTGCACCGGTACGTGTCGGTCGGTATTTATTCCGGCTCTGAGTCGGTCGGTACGTTTTCCGGCCCGAATCGGAATCGGCCCCTAAGTGTCTGTGCAAATTAAATGGCCATTTCAATGGAAAATGTACTGTCTGTAAATGACAATGCACTACCATGCAATGCTTTAGTCACATTAAAAAATCGCCTCCCTCATGTCCGTTAAAACTACTTGTGTCGCAAACGTTTGTTGTTCTAAAAAGTGGGTCATCATTCTAAAAAAGTTTGGGAACCACTGATTTAG
This sequence comes from Calotriton arnoldi, assembly GCA_963921515.1. Classification (NCBI taxonomy): domain Eukaryota; kingdom Metazoa; phylum Chordata; class Amphibia; order Caudata; family Salamandridae; genus Calotriton; species Calotriton arnoldi. Next base: position 31,621 of record CAWUFW010022304.1, on the reverse strand, counting down.
ATAAATCCTCAAAAATTAAACATAGCACTGTATCAAATAAAACATAAAAAAGTGTATTAACAACATTTAAAAATAAATAAAATCACACACATAATATTATATGTTCAATTCTTCTAAGCTTTCCTAATCTAAATTTTTGATTTTCTGAAACAACTTTATCAGTAATATGTAAGGAGTGGCAGGAATACCCCATTGAACAAACCCCCTTTACCTATCTCATCAGCACCTCTTCTGGCTCCCTCCAATGGCTGGAACCTGGAAGAAACAAGAAAGTAACATAAGGAAACTAAAGAAGGACTATCCTTCCCTCGTACAGGTGCAACATGGTGACAAGAAACCGAGGAGCCAATCAGGACAGCAGGAAGGAGGAGAAAAGGGAACCAATGGAAGCAGAGAGGAGAAGAAGGACGGCAGAGGCGAGAGGTGGAGCCAGGAGAACCAGGAAGATTCAGAGAGCAGGAAGTCTATGGAGAATATGGGAAACATGGAAGAAACCCACCTCCGCGAGTGCAGGACTGAAGACACCGAACCTGACGGTAGTCCCGAAGAGTGGAGTGAGGATTGGTGGTCACCCACGGAGGACGTGTACAAGCCACCGCAAATCAGGAGAATTGCGGCAGTCACAGAACGTGACTCTGAAGGGGGGTAGCAGAGTGAATAAGGGGGAGGAGGTTGGGAGGAAAATGGGAACTTTCTGTGGTTTTATTTTATTTTCTCTTCCATTAGTGCAGAACCTAAATTTATTTTTGACAGAATCTGTTTGAGGTATAGGTGGGCTTCGGGTTTATCCGGGTCGGATATGTATGGATTTTTGTTGTGTGTGTATTTCCAAGAAGGAGTGACCACCAAGAAAGGGGTGTGTCACTAAGAACCGGGCGAGGGCAACACAGAACACTTTTAAAGGCTCAATAAAAAGGCATAGACACACTCCAGTTTAGCCCCACATAAGCTAAGAAAAAGAGAGAGAATAGTATAGTCATAAGATCCTTTTCAATAAGGAATGTTCTATTCTTTCCTATTCATATATATATTTTTATTTCTCTTTCTCTTTCTCCTTTTCCTGATTCCTCCACCTACTTAGGATTTCTTCCCCCAACACTTAGGTGTGGTGAAGGTGCCTTTAGTCTCCTTTTGGAACACACCTATATACTTACCACGCTCTCTTCTCCTCTTGCTTTTGAACAACCAAAGGACCCTCTCCCAGACGCCATAGGTGAACTGGAAGAGAAGAAAAGAGGTAAGAAGAAGTTACACAGAGCCACCCTGACCAAAGCCACAAACCTATACTTAACCTGAAAAAAAAGAAATGCCATTATTAAGAAACATATACAGCCTCCTCGCTTCTTTTTCGACCCATCCCTCCCACATAATATAAATATCATAAAATTTAAAGACTGTTACCATAAAAACAGAGATACATTTTTAAAAAATGATTTTATTTTTTAAATGTGTAAATAAGTTAATAAAGTAGTAAACTGGAATGCAACATTAAAACAGTGTCGACATACAATAGTTGCACATATACACAAAATGTAAATATATTAAAAATAAATGTAGAGAGTTTACATGTATTCAAATGTTAACAAGTATTTAACAATTACGTATGTATGTAACAAAAATTACCAAATACGTTCCTTAAAATTACAATCTAAAACATGAAATAAAATATAAATATACAAATAAATGCTTCAAAAATATCCCCAACCTGGTCCCCCATAAACCCAAATTCCTACTAATACAAATCTATTGAACATTATTATTCCCAGTATGAAAATCTAATAATGTAATCAACTAAAATAAGTTTAGTTAAATATTTAAATAAACACATATTTTAATTAACAAAACACATTTAAAATATTTTTTTACAGAAAGTAAAAATAAAATATTTTGAAATTAATTGGCATTTCTAAATACAAATATATTACATTTAATAATAATGTATGCATACATGTATAAAATATCTGAAACGTATTAAGCATTAAGAAAATAACTTAACATAAAACATTGATAAGAACTCAATTTTAAATCATAAGCAAAAAATATGTAGACATACATTTTTAACTTAAACTAAATAAATAAAAATATTTAATCATTAATAAAACCAAACAAAAATAATCTTAAACTTTACATGTGAGTTTGTGAAATGTACTATTTAATACAAGATTACTAATTTAAAATGTTAAATCTAAATGAAAAAACATCAAATAAATATTTCAACAAACATACTTTAAAAATCTCCCCACCCTTTTCCCCTATAATTGCAACACCCCATTACTAAAACTTGTATTACAGATATATATTTTTAACACCCATTTAATCAGCAGTCACTATGAACTTTGTTAGGAAATTTGACTCAAAGAAGCAAAACCATCTCTTACAAAATATCACCAACAAGAAAGAATGGCAGTCAAATACCTGACCCCAATACAGTCATTAAAGAAGCAGAGAAAGGGGGCAACATCGCAAACGTCAATACAGACAATTACATTAAGGAAGCCATGAGACAACAAGGGGACACAAACTGCTATAGGAAATGTTCAAAAATAACCCTAATGGAGCAATAGAATCAGAACTAAAAGGGAAACTCTAGCTTTGGCACCAAAAAATATTGTTAATACCAGAAGAATTGAACATTAATTTCATTAAAAATTAAAAATCCCAGAATGGCAACATACAACATATTACTGAGACTACAGTAGCATGGCTTTTCTCCACCAAGATGACAAGATATTTCTGTAATGTATTCAATATCCTCAAGACTAAGTTCAACCTTTTATGAAGCACCTTTCTACATACATCCAAGTCTCAGAAGATGCACTCATGTAAATCTCTTCTGTTATGTCAAACCCAAAACTTTGCACTAACATTCAATGTTTGTATCACATATGTATATGTGCAGTCAGTGTGTACACATGAATGATAGTAGGACACTGTGTGGTATGAGTCTGAGTAGTGGAACCAATGTGATCTATTTTGATTCACCCTAGGTTAGCATAGAATAGGATGGGGATAAGGACAGCTTTCACAGACAGTGGAACTGTATTGCCAGCATTCCTGTAGCTGAGAGTTGGAGACCCTGACACTGAAGTGGAAGATGGAAACAAGAAATTTACAGAGGATCTGGTGGGTGGATTAACTAGGCATCTTAGGTGGCTAACCAACCTTACTATAGAGCCCCTTGAACTGTGTTTCTACTATGTTTTGCTGTGATAACACAGTACTTTCTTTTTCCTAAGACAAGCAGTGAACTGGACAATGAATTTATAGTGTCTGTTGTTCCAATGTTAAGATCTGAGCACTTGTCCCACACATAACCTCCTTGGAAACTGCTTGCCCTCACTAGCTTGAGAGTCTAGAAGTAGTAGAGAATGAACAAAATGTATGAATTGTATGTCTTGAAAAGTTCAAAATAGCCTGAACCAGGAACCCAAATGCATCATAGCTTGTATTAAATTAACATCCTACTGGAAAACTGATATTGATTCAACATATATTACAATTATTCATATAAGGCAAAAAAAACTTAACCTGCAGTGTCAATGTTTATTTGGTTACTAGCCAAGAATCTAAAATATATATAATTGCCTAAGATGGAAGTAGTCCTTCTTAGTGAAAATCTCTTGGACTCCATATGCAGCGTACCAAGTGCATGTTCAATTTAATCCTTTGATCTATCTACATAACCAGAAAATAAACCACCAACTGAAAATCATACTAGTGAACTCATGGACCATGCTATACTAGATGGATAATTGAGACACAAGAGAGGAACCCTGGTTACACCTAAGTTATATTGTATGGCTTACGAACACAAAGGTTAGTGCGTCCTGACCGAAAGTAGCCAGGACTGGATGTATCTTACGTTACTTTGAATTTACTAAACCATGCAGCTTCACGCAAGGTGGCTTTGCGTGGCTTAATAAATCCCACTAAAGGACTTGGGTCAGACAAGGGCAACGCAAGCCCTTTGTAAATCTAGCCCTTGTTTTAAGTTTTACCAGAGAGCACAGGAAAGAAGGCATCCGAATGAGGGAGAAGAAAGTACCAGGAAGAGAAAAAAAACTTTCATTGATAGTGAACTTCAAATATTAGGTCAAGCGTGTGTACAACAGCATGATAAACTGTTTGAAGAAACTCTGTTTCAGTCCCTGGTTCAACAAAGAAGGGATTTGGACACAAATCAAGGGCTGAGTTAACACAGTCAGTGTTACCAGCAGAAACAGCAATAAATATGTAGACTCTGGTGCGATGTTAGGTCTCATACAAAAGAAAGACTGGATTTGAGGAGACGTGAAGCTTCATCAACTGGAGGTGGAAGAAGTGGAGAGCCTACCCGAACAACCATGGAGCAACTAACTGAGCTGCCATTTCAGGCAAAATCAGTCTCTGGTATGGCTGCAATTGATCCCTTCCTGCAGGTGTATACTGTGTCAGATATGCTTTTTTAATATATTAATAAAATAGATGTAATATTTTTAAGTTCGCTTAGCAATTTTGATTTCCAGACAAACTGCAATATTTGTATTTTTTTAAATCTGAAACCTTAATGTTTATCAAATTTATATACATTACTAACAATCTATTTTTTTAAATTGTGATTTTTACATTTTTATTCAATGTTTTCATATTTTTAAACCATTACATCCTATTATTAATTTCTGAGAAAATATGTCAATAGGCTGTTATTAGTTCTACCAATGGTATATTGAATATATATTATGCTGTATGGTTTTTGTGCATATGATATAATATTTTTTGTTTATATAATGATTAAAGGTCTTTAATAAATGAATATGGACATATGGTATATTTTTATAAATTATAAAAACTAATTTCACTACTCAATACAAATTGAGTAACAAATGAAATTAGATTTTTTAACATTTCTACAAATTTTGTTTAAAAATACGTATATATCTTTTAACATTGTTCCATGTAATCTTTATTAAATATACAGTTTTAAAAAATTGTATGAAAAATAAATTAACACAAAGCATGTTTCTTTAACAGAAAAATATTGTTCTTCATTATTTCCTTTGTTATATGTAACGTATATGGCGTATAATAATTTTTTAAATTTCGGAAACATATTCCATGGTTTCCACTTAAATCCGTTAGGTGATAATTTGAGAGTGAAAATGCTTATTTTATTTTTAAATGGGTATTAAGAAATACTTCATACACATCATTTACAGATCTATATTTCTAATTTCTATAATAAGAAATGGGTAAACCTATTCGGTAAATGGCAATTCCTTATTTATTCATTTTGGTATGCTAAATTAGGAAATCCCTATTTCAGTACCCTTGGTACATTGCAAAAGCCTCTTTCAGTGATCACAATTAACTTTGTAATCTTTACCAATTCGCTAAGCTTTCGTTCTTCTGGAACCAAGGGCTCTGTTACGATGGCGGTCGGAAAACCTCCCCGACCGCCATGGTAGCAGAAAACAACCTCCCGCAGATACCACGGCAAAGCCGCCGGCCAGATTAGGATGTCCCGCCCAAATAAAACGACTGCGGCGGTGAGAGCCACAGAAAAACCGCCCGTAGCGGGCGGAGAAGGCGAAAACCCGTCCGCGGAGGTCGGATTCCCAGAGGAAACAAATTAAACAGCCGCCACGACAGCGGAGACACCGCACGGAACATTAGGATATCCCCGATGTGACCGCGGTACGTTCCGCTGAATCCGACCGCCGAAAACACCAACAGTGATGAATGGGAGAGCCGCCGGAAGAACTGCAGCAGAGCCACCGCTGCGGACGCTCCGTGACAAATATGGCGGTCGACAGAAAAAACACACAACAAGGCCACAAAGTGCACACAGCAAACTAGCCATGCACCCAAAATTCCGTAACACACCCCAATGACACAACCACATGGCAACTATAAAAATACAAATCCCAGGACAACCCACACAACACACCTGACAGCAATATCCCATTTGGACACACCCACATAGCTGAGCATAAAACCAGCCCCTTCCCTGACCACAATCCTTTGCAAAAACTCCACAACTGAAGGGCCCAACACCAGAACACAAAGGAGAGGCAAATCTGCACACCATCACTACTCACACCACACACAGCACCACCACCACATCCACACCTGCACCTCTAATCCCTGTGCACATCACACACCATACACATCACCCCCACCCCCACCACTCACACACCTGCACCCCAAACCCCTTAGCACATCACACACCATGGCACCACAGAAAATGCCAAAATTCACAGACAGTGAGTTGACAGTCATGGTAGATGAGATAGTCAGAGTTGAACCACAACTGTTTGGTAACCTGGTCCAACAGACACCATTAGACAGAATAAATCAAATGTGGCCAAGGATAGTCGATAAGGTCAATGCAGTAGGGACCATCCCACGCAACAGACAGGAAATAATGAGGCGGTGGCATGACCTGAAGAGTGTTGTCAAAAAGAAGAGGAGCAAGAACCATGAGCTGGCTCAGAGGACTGGCGGTGGCCCTCCCATTCCACTAAGAACATTCACTGCATGGGAGGAGAAGGTGCTTGCCATACTGCATCCAGAGAGTATCACAGGAATACCCGGTGGAGTGGAGGCTGGTAAGTACAAACAAATGTAGAGCATTATACAGCAATGTACTGTCAAGCAAAACTACAAAGCTACCTCTCAGAGGCACAAGTAGATCCATATGCACCACAATATCCAACACATGTCCCACAGATGTAATATCCACTACATCTGAATCACCCCAAAAGGTAGCTAACATTTACAGGGTTGTATGTGCCCAGGCAAATAGCACTACAACTCCCACCAGGCCCCCTGTCCCACCCCTGAGCAGGATGGAGCACTCCACACCCAGAAGCATTGGGAAGCCATTGTCTCACTACAAACAAACTAACAGCTAGGTAGCCATCTTAACAGGGAGGGCTGTTTGGGGGTGGGAGGCCTGCACAACAGCTCCCACCATGCCCCCTGTCCCAACCCTGAGCAGGATGGAGCACGCCCCCAGAAGCATGTGGCAGCCATTGTATCACAACAACAAAACTAACAGGTAGGTAGTAGCCATCTTAGAAGGGAGGGCTGTTTGGGGGTGGGATGCCTGCAGTACTACTCCCACCATGCCCCCTGTCCCACCCCTGAGCAGGATGGAGCACTCCACACCCAGAAGCATTGGCAAGCCATTGTCTCACTACAAACAAACTAACAGCTAGGTAGCCATCTTCCCTGGGAGGGCTGTTTGGGGGTGGGAGGTCTGCATAACAACTCCCACCACGCCCCCTGTCGCACCTCTGAGCAGGATGGAGCACTCCCTCCCACCCAGATGCATGTGTCAGTCATTGCACTGTCCACTTCAAACTAACAGGTAGGTAGACATCTCATGCCCTCTTGTCCCATCCCTGAGCAGGATGGAAGCCTCCACCACACACACACAAAGACATGACAGAAATCCAACCCAAATGTGTAAACAGAACAGGTAAGTAGCCAGTACCTGCACCCAGCCATTCCTCCCAAAAAGCATGGTGCCATATGACAACACCAGCCCTCTCATCACACTAAAATACCCACAGATCCAATTGCCACTCACAGTGTCCAGACAGCCAAGCAAATGTAACGGCCACAGCAACAAAAGTGTGACACACCAATTCACATGTAGAAGAAAGTCTGTGCACAATCATGCACAGCACTGACTGACATGTGGAAGTGCCATGTGGCCAGAGCTGCAAGGACCATATGTAAACAAAGAAAGCATGGTTGGTGGTACAAATTCAGATTTGCACATGACATGACAAAGGTATGCATGAGATGTCAATGGCTAGTTCATGCTCAGATGTAACGTCTGCCAGGGCAGAGTAATCAACAAAGAGGCGTCACAGAAAATCTTTGTTGCGCTTGTCCCTAGATGGCAACATGTCCCTGTAATCACAAAACATGCACGTGGCGCATGGTATGTCTTGACACCTCACACCATGGACAAGTAATGCATGTACCTCAACATCATCTCAGGAGGCACAGTAGTGTGCATACAAACAATGTGATGATCAGTCAACTGTGTGGTGTACAAACAGTGAATAATACACAGCTAACACAAAGCTTGCGTGGTGCACTACAATGACCATTTCCCATCTGTCCCACAGGTGACCAAGAACTGACTGCAGAGGACAACACCAGCAACCTGCAGAGCCAGTCACCCCCCCGGAACATGGACTCTCGGATGTTGACTCCCGGGATTCAGAGGACGAGGAGCTCGTAGCCGGACCATCTGGTGTGCCAGGGCGCAACAGGTCCCAGGAACCCATTGTCCCCCCCACCACATCTGCAGCAACACAAACAGCTATGCAGACACCTGCTGTTATGGCCTGTGCGTCCTACACCACCACCACCAGCACCACCATTGCTGCCTGCGACACTCTTCCTGTCCCAGAGGATGACCACCCCACACCAACAACTGAGGAGGGCAGGGAGAGGATGCGGGTGCCTACAGTGGTGAGGCAACAGGTCCGTGGCAGCAGGGCAGGTGGGAGGGGCAGGGTCACTCAGAGACAACCGGAGCCTGGGACCGAAGCCCTGGACAGCAACAACAGAGTCCTTGGGGCATATGTACGGGCCCAGGGACGAACGGCCCGGGCAGAAGAAGATTCCCGTGAGCAACTCCTGCTGAGGAGGTCCATGGACACCTGCATGGGACAAATTGTGGGCCTCTTGGGCCAGATAGTGGCGGCACTGAGGGACAGGCCAGCGCCACAAACAACACCTCCACCTCCCCCTGCTGTGCCGCAGGATGACAGTTCAACATCCTCCCCTGCGGCCACAGAGAGGGGTGAGTCCTCAGACCCCACTGGCCCTACAGCAGAGTCCCCCCCTGTCAAGCGACGAAGGGGCCCGCCCAAGAAATCCCTGGGAGTATCCCGTGGCAAAGCACCTGCCAAACGTCCGTCACGGAGCCAGCCATGATGGCAACACTCCTCACCACTGCATTGACTTTCTGGACTGTCCTTCCCCACACTGCCTTGTGAATGGCATCTGTCTGTTGGACTGGATCACCACACCAATGTGGTGACAACTCGATACTCTCATTTACCATAACTGTCAACTCACTGCTTCACTAATCACCTCAATGTAAATGTTCACCCCACTCACATGTCACCATTGTAAATAAATACTCCTTACACACATGTCGTTGTCACTGCTCCGTCTCTATTCCAGGATGTGCAATCTTCACCATGATTACAATGTACCAGGAGCATGGAATGTATGTAGGCAAGGAGAGGCTGAAAACACAACAGAACAAGATTCATTAGTCTGGGTGTGGCATCACAGACATCATCGAAATCGTGACTTGAGGAGACCAAAAGTCCGCTCCACCACACGACGTGTTCTCCCATGGGCATCATTGTAGTGTACATCAGCTGGTGTCCTGGGATTACGCAGTGGGCTCAGCAACCACGGATGGTTGGGATATGCAGAGTCACCTAGGTGTGAGAGACACAGATCAATCAATCAATCAATCATGTCACTTATAAAGCGCACTACATACCCGCGAGGGTCAAAAGGCGCTGGGGGAAGAGGGGGGTGGTGCTGCTACTGATCGAAGAGCCAGGTCTTGGGGAGTCTTCTGAAGGCCAGTAGGTCTTGGGTCTGCCGAAGGTTGGTGGGGAGGGTGTTCCAGGTCTTGGCGGCAAGGTGGGAGAAAGATCTGCCGCCGGCGGTCGTTTTCCGGATACGGGGGACTGTGGCGAGGGCGAGGCTGGTGGAGCGGAGCTGGCGGGTGGGGTGTAGAAGCTGAGTCGTCTGTTGAGGTAGGCTGGTCCGGAGTTGTGGAGTGCTTTGTGTGCGTGGGTGAGGAGCTTGAAGGTTATCCTCTTGTTGACAGGGAGCCAGTGCAGGTCTCTCAGGTGGGGTGTGATGTGGCTGCGTCGGGGGATGTCGAGGATAAGACGTGCAGAGGCGTTCTGGATGCGTTGCAGCCGTCTCAGGAGCTTAGCCGTCGTTCCTGCGTAGAGGGCGTTTCCGTAGTCCAGCCTGCTGGTGACGAGGGCCTGGGTGACTGTTTTTCTTGTTTCGGTGGGGATCCACTTGAAGATCCTGTGGAGCATTCGGAGGGTGTTGAAGCAGGATGAGGAAACAGCGTTGACCTGCTTAGTCATGGAGAGGGTGGGGTCGAGGATGACCCCTAGGTTGCGTGCGTGGTCGGTGGGTGTCGGGGCTGTTCCCAGTGATGTCGGCCACCAGGAGTCGTCCCATGCTGAAGGGTTGGAACCAAGGATGAGGACCTCAGTCTTGTCCGAGTTCAGCTTCAGGCGGCTGGTCCTCATCCATTCGGCGACGGCCTTCATTCCTTCGGTGGAGGTGGGCTTTGGCGGTGTGAGGGTCTTTGGTGAGGGAGAGGATCAGCTGGGTGTCGTCGGCGTAGGAGATGATGTTGAGGTTGTGCTGTCGGGCGACTTGGGCGAGGGGTGCCATGTAGATGTTGAACAGTGTTGGGCTGAGGGAGGAGCCTTGGGGTACGCCGCAGATGATCTTGGTGGCTTTGGATCAGAAGGGGGCGAGGCGGACGCTTTGTGTTCTGCCGGAGAGGAAGGATGTGGTCCAGTCCAGGGCCTTCTCTTGGATCCCGGCGTCGTGAAGGCGTGTTCGTAGTGTGTGGTGGCAGACCGTGTCGAAGGCGGCTGATAGGTCCAGGAGGATGAGGGCTGCTGTTTCTCCATTGTCTAGCAGGGTCCTGATGTCATCGGTGGCGGCGATGAGGGCGGTTTCGGTGCAGATAAACCTTGTAATTATTCTGTGGCAGAGGACAGCATGTCACACACACACCATGCCACTGGACTCTTCGTACTCACCCACAATCCATGCACGCTCAGGAAGCAGATTAGCCATGAGCTGGGGTACAATGCTGTTCCGCATGATGTAGGAGTCATGGGCTGAGCCTGGATATCTGGCACACACGTGCGTGATGATCATGTCCGCCTGGCACACCACTTGCACATTTACTGAGTGGAAATGTTTGCGATTCCTATAAATGTGCTCCCGTGCCTGTGGTGGAACAAGCCCAACATGGGTGCAATCAATGGCCCCAACAACATGGGGGATGTGTCCAAGGGCATAAAAGTCTCCCTTTACAGCCGCCAATTCCAGCACCCTGGGGAAATGGATGTACCTGTCCTTGTAAATCATCATGGCGGCCAGGACATCACACAGCACCATGCTGAACATGGGTTGCGACATCCCACCTGCACTGGACACCGTGTGCTGGAATGACCCAGAGGCAAAAAAATGCAGAGCCGCCATCACCTTGGATGTTGGGGTGAAAGCTGTTGGATATGTCCTGCGAGGCTGCAGGTGGGGCTCTAACATAGCACAGAGGTTTTGTAGGGTGGCTCTGTCCAGACGGAACTTCCGGATGACCTCCTCATCCTCCATGTCTGCCAGCACGGTGTAGGGACGATGCAGATTTGGTCTCCTCCTAGTTGAGATGAAAGTGGACACATGTCAATGCAATACACCATGAGATGTGTACGACATCTTACGTTTTGACTGACACAACGCCAACAATGACTGTCATCACAATTGAGTTACAGAGCAGCCTACATGTAGGGACACCTTCAGCTACACTACTCGTACACTTGTCCCCTCTCACACAGCAAGTACCTCTGAAACAACATATGACTATGCAAATGCACATAGGGATATGGCCACATCTAGCATGAGCAGGCCTGAGAGTATTTCATACAGCATATGTGTAAAACTGCAACACTACTGTCCCATACCTAGCTGCTGTACCTGACCCACCTTCAGGCGTAAGTTGAACATGGCACACATCAACCACACAATGACCACAGGCCGAGCGTAAACAACAAGTGTGTGCATGAACCAAGAAAACAAGACAGTCAAATCTGCACATTCTTCATTAAGACATACATCACTGTGATGTTCACAGCACTTGCACACATTGACATGTGTACACATTGGAGAGTCCATGACAACACTGTTCTGTGTACATGCCCATCAATATCACAAGTGACATGTGAGGGAGTACATGCCAATGCACTAAATCACATACACAAACATGGCATGTGTAGTCAGTAGTGTGTTAAATGTCACATTGGCATTGTGTGCATAATGAGGTGCCATTAATCATGTGGCCACCATGCACTGTAGATGACTGCCCATTGGCCATTGACCCAGCATCATGTGTCCATAGGTGCTGACAAAGTGTGCTGCCACACAAATCACGGTCACAGGCACCAATGTATGGCACCCAATTCGCGGAAGCTATCCCTGCCACCAGCGGTGTGTCACCACCAATCCCTGGGACACAATCGCGGTAGTGAGAGAAACATATGTACTGACAAAGGGCGGTTGGCATGCTCCGCCACCCAGATCCCGGTCACTCATTGCAATGTATGGCCCTGGAATTGCAGTAGCGCCTGCCTGTCCCCTGCGGTGTGTCACCACCAATCCCTGGGACACAATTGCGGGAGTGAGAGAAACATATGTACTGACAAATGGTAGTTGGCATGCTCCGCCACCCAGATCCCGGTCACTCATTGCAATGTATGGCCCCGGAATTGCGGTAGCGCCCGCCTGAGTCCTGCGGTGTGTCACCACCAATCCCTGGGACACAATCGCGGGAGTGAGAGAAACATATGTACTGACAAATGGCGGTTGGCATGCTCCGCCACCCAGATCCCGGTCACTCATTGCAATGTATGGCCCCGGAATTGCGGTAGCGCCCACCTGTCCCCTGCGGTGTGTCACCGCCATGAACCATGCCCTTACAGCCAATGGGAACCGCAATTGCGGTAGCCTGATGCAATTTTGAAAATCGTGGTAGGCGTGCTCCGCCAACGCGGAGCCGGTCATTGGATGCACTTGAAAGATGCACCACCGCGGTAGCGCCCGCCTGTCCCCTGCGGTGTGTCACCGCCATGAACCATGCCCTTACAGCCAATGGGAACCGCAATCGCGGTAGCCTGATGCAATTTTGAAAATCGCGGTAGGCGTGCTCCGCCAACGCGGAGCCGGTCATTGGATGCACTTAAAAGATGCACCACCGCGGTAGCGCCCGCCTGTCCCTTGCGGTGTGTCACCGCCATGAACCATGCCCTTACAGCCAATGGGAACCGCAATCGCGGTAGCCTGATGCAATTTTGAAAATCGCTTTAGGTGTGCTCCGCCAACGCGGAGCCGGTCATTGGATGTATTTGAATAAGGCAGACCTGGAACACCAATTGCAGCAGCTTAGAACCACTGAAACGAGCCCAGGGTGCTATATATGTGTGTGAGAGCCACATATTTACACAGCTCACAGAGCCTGCTGCCTGCCACCCCTCACCAGCAACTGCTTCTGCTGCTGCTGTCTCCAGGGCCTGCTGCCTGCCACCCTTCATCAGCAACTGCTTCTGCTGCTGCTGACTCCAGGGCCTGCTGCCTGCCACCCCTGCTGCCTGCCACCCTTCACCAGCAACTGCTTCTGCTGCTGCTGACTCCTGTGCACACAGTGATGGCGAGGATAGTGAAGATCCGTGCCACTCCCTTCATCACCGAGGAGCTGGAGGTCCTGGTGGACGAGGTTCTCACCCACTATCCGAGGCTATATGGTGCGCCAAATGTCGTGGTAAGTCACTCAGAGTGGGAGTGAGAGTTCAGGGGGGGCACACATGAAGTTGATCTGCTGCAGTATGTGCGTGAGAGTGTGGGGTTGTGTTGATCCAGCGCGATATTAGCAAACAGCATTCATACACCATATACTCATTTGGGCCCATACATACACACTACGCTAATACTTACGCTGGGTTTATCATTTGTTACTCTTATCAAAAATCCCTGCTACCAATTGCCTTCTGATTGAAGAGTAATGACTTACCGATGAATCCTTTGCTAATTGGGAAGTTTAAAATGAGTGACATTCATTATAATACAAAATCCTGAAATAACCACTGAGTCAGGAAGTTTTAAAATGTTTATCTAAAGATTTAGCAGAGTAAATTACAAAGCCACATGGTACTTGATCGAAAATACCCAGGATTAAGCATAGAAATGATTATTGCTAATCAATGACAGTGTTTAAAGAAGAGGAGAAGATAGAGACAGCAGCGCAACTAAAGGTTGCATTATATTTACCTAAGTGCGAGAACCAAACCCCTTAGCCAAGGAGTTGAAAAGATAGGACCCAGGAAGGATGAAGAGCAAAGACTTCCTCCAGGATCAGGACAGGACCGGTGACCTCTCTACAACGACGCCAGCGTCGTTCCCCTCTCTGATACTCGACTTCTCTCGATTCTCCTGTGCCTTCCTTCTAATGGACTCCGCCGCCCCCTCCTCAGGACCTCTTCCGAACAGGGATTCAGTCAGCAATCGATCAGCTCAGCAGTCTGGAGCTGTTCTGTGTGTTCTCTCTGCGGTCTGAGCTAGAAGCTAAAACTAATTAGCTAATTCTATATCTATTATACCCTTCTACGTCCATGTACCTCCCCTTAACCCCTTCGCTGCTAGGCCTTTTCCCCTCCTGTGCTAAGCCTTTTTTTGGCTATTTGGGGTAGTGCGCGCTTAGGCCCCTGTAACTTTTTGACCACATAAGGTATCCATGCCAAATTTGCGTCCTTTTTTTCTAACATCATGGGGATTGTAAAGGTACCCAGGGTTTGTGGATTCCCCTGGAGGGGACCCAGAAATTAGTCAAAATACAGCTAAATTTTGGTCTTTTTTGGAAAAAGGCAAAAAAAGGGCTACAGATGAAAGCGTCTTGATTTTTCCCTGCAAATGGCATAAAAAAAGGGGTTGTGGGGATGAAATCACCATTTTCCCAGCTTTCAGGGACAAGCAGACTTTTGTCAGAAAACCAACTTTCTTTACACAGTTTTGGCATTTTTCTGGGACATAGCCTATTTTTGCTATTTTTTGTGCTTTCAATCTCCTTCCAGTTAATGGTAGAAATGGGTATGAAACCAATAATGGATCCTGGAAAGCCATACATTTATGAAAAGTAGACAAAATTCTGAATTCAGCAAGGGGTCATTTGTGTAGATCCTTAAAGTTTTCCTTATAGAAACTAACAGTTAAATAAAGGAAAATTGAAAATTAGTTGAAAAAAACAGCCATTTGTGTCAACGTTTTCACCTGTAACTTCTTCTAATTATGACAGCTATTTGAAGGCAATATACCGTTATATCCGCTGGACCTTTCTGGTTGTGGGGATATATAGGACTTGTAGGTTCACCAGGAACCCGACGAACCCAGAGCCAATAATTGAGCAACATCTTGCAATGATTTTTTTTTAAGTACCGGGTATATAGCAATTATTTTGGGAAAATGTATACATGGAAAAATTGTTATGAAAGACACCTATGTATTTCTGAAATGGGAACAAAATGTAGATTTTAGAAACAGTAGATATTTGCACATTTCCGAAATTGGGAGTACCCATACTAGCATGAGAATTATAGGTCATTTTTCAAAATGACTTATTTTTTACACATTGTCTTTCATTTGGAAGGCAGAAATGCATCGAAAGTCAATAGGTAATAACAGTTGCTCTACAATTCTGTGTTACCCTAAGTCTCCCGATAAAAATGGTACCTCACTTGTGTGGGTAGCCCTTGTGCCCACAACAGGAAATGGCTCAAAATGCAACGTGGACGTACCACATTTTCACAATGAAAAATTACCCTTTTTTTGCAAAGTGCCTAGGTGTAGTTTTTGAACCCTAGCTCTGCCGGCACCTAGGGAAACCTAGCAAACCTATACATTTTTGAAAACTAGACACCCAGGGGAATCCAGGATGGGGTGACTTGACTGCCTCCCACCAGGTTCTGTTACCCAGAATCCCTTGCAAACATAAAAAATTGTCAAAAAAACACATTTTCCCCACATTTCTGTGGTGGAAAGTTCTGGAATCTGCGTGGATCCACAAATTTCCACCCACCCCGCGTTCCCCAAAGTCTTACGAGAAAAATGGTACCTCACTTGTGTGGGTCGGCCTAGTGCCTGCGACAGGAAACGGCGCAAAACGCAACGTGGTCACACCTCAATTTCGCAGTGAAAAATGACCCTTTTTTGGCAAAGTGCCTAGCTGTAGTTTTTGAACCCTAGCTCTGCCGGCACCTAGGGAAACCTAGCAAACCTATACATTTTTGAAAACTAGACACCCAGGGGAATCCAGGATGGGGTGACTTGACTGCCTCCCACCAGGTTCTGTTACCCAGAATCCCTTGCAAACATAAAAAATTGTCAAAAAAACCACATTTTCCCCACATTTCTGTGGTGGAAAGTTCTGGAATCTGCGTGGATCCACAAATTTCCACCCACCCCGCGTTCCCCAAAGTCTTACGAGAAAAATGGTACCTCACTTGTGTGGGTCGGCCTAGTGCCTGCGACAGGAAACGGCGCAAAACGCAACGCGGTCACACCTCAATTTCGCAGTGAAAAATGACCCTTTTTTGGCAAAGTGCCTAGCTGTAGTTTTTGAACCCTAGCTCTGCCGGCACCTAGGGAAACCTAGCAAACCTATACATTTTTGAAAACTAGACACCCAGGGGAATCCAGGATGGGGTGACTTGACTGCCTCCCACCAGGTTCTGTTACCCAGAATCCCTTGCAAACATAAAAAATTGTCAAAAAAACCACATTTTCCCCACATTTCTGTGGTGGAAAGTTCTGGAATCTGCGTGGATCCACAAATTTCCACCCACCCCGCGTTCCCCAAAGTCTTACGAGAAAAATGGTACCTCACTTGTGTGGGTCGGCCTAGTGCCTGCGACAGGAAACGGCGCAAAACGCAACGCGGTCACACCTCAATTTCGCAGTGAAAAATGACCCTTTTTTGGCAAAGTGCCTAGCTGTAGTTTTTGAACCCTAGCTCTGCCGGCACCTAGGGAAACCTAGCAAACCTATACATTTTTGAAAACTAGACACCCAGGGGAATCCAGGATGGGGTGACTTGACTGCCTCCCACCAGGTTCTGTTACCCAGAATCCCTTGCAAACATAAAAAATTGTCAAAAAAACCACATTTTCCCCACATTTCTGTGGTGGAAAGTTCTGGAATCTGCGTGGATCCACAAATTTCCACCCACCCCGCGTTCCCCAAAGTCTTACGAGAAAAATGGTACCTCACTTGTGTGGGTCGGCCTAGTGCCTGCGACAGGAAACGGCGCAAAACGCAACGCGGTCACACCTCAATTTCGCAGTGAAAAATGACCCTTTTTTGGCAAAGTGCCTAGCTGTAGTTTTTGAACCCTACCTCTGCCGGCACCTAGGGAAACCTAGCAAACCTATACATTTTTGAAAACTAGACACCCAGGGGAATCCAGGATGGGGTGACTTGACTGCCTCCCACCAGGTTCTGTTACCCAGAATCCCTTGCAAACATAAAAAATTGTCAAAACAAACACATTTTCCCCACATTTCTGTGGTGGAAAGTTCTGGAATCTGCGTGGATCCACAAATTTCCACCCACCCCGCGTTCCCCAAAGTCTTACGAGAAAAATGGTACCTCACTTGTGTGGGTCGGCCTAGTGCCTGCGACAGGAAACGGCGCAAAACGCAACGTGGTCACACCTCAATTTCGCAGTGAAAAATGACCCTTTTTTGGCAAAGTGCCTAGCTGTAGTTTTTGAACCCTACCTCTGCCGGCACCTAGGGAAACCTAGCAAACCTATACATTTTTGAAAACTAGACACCCAGGGGAATCCAGGATGGGGTGACTTGACTGCCTCCCACCAGGTTCTGTTACCCAGAATCCCTTGCAAACATAAAACATTGTCAAAAAAACCACATTTTCCCCACATTTCTGTGGTGGAAAGTTCTGGAATCTGCGTGGATCCACAAATTTCCACCCACCCCGCGTTCCCCAAAGTCTTACGAGAAAAATGGTACCTCACTTGTGTGGGTCGGCCTAGTGCCTGCGACAGGAAACGGCGCAAAACGCAACGCGGTCACACCTCAATTTTGCAGTGAAAAATGACCCTTTTTGGCAAAGTGCCTAGCTGTAGTTTTTGAACCCTAGCTCTGCCGGCACCTAGGGAAACCTAGCAAACCTATACATTTTTGAAAACTAGACACCCAGGGGAATCCAGGATGGGGTGACTTGACTGCCTCCCACCAGGTTCTGTTACCCAGAATCCCTTGCAAACATAAAAAATTGTCAAAAAAACCACATTTTCCCCACATTTCTGTGGTGGAAAGTTCTGGAATCTGCGTGGATCCACAAATTTCCACCCACCCCGTGTTCCCCAAAGTCTTACGAGAAAAATGGTACCTCACTTGTGTGGGTCGGCCTAGTGCCTGCGACAGGAAACGGCGCAAAACGCAACGCGGTCACACCTCAATTTCGCAGTGAAAAATGACCCTTTTTTGGCAAAGTGCCTAGCTGTAGTTTTTGAACCCTACCTCTGCCGGCACCTAGGGAAACCTAGCAAACCTATACATTTTTGAAAACTAGACACCCAGGGGAATCCAGGATGGGGTGACTTGACTGCCTCCCACCAGGTTCTGTTACCCAGAATCCCTTGCAAACATAAAAAATTGTCAAAACAAACACATTTTCCCCACATTTCTGTGGTGGAAAGTTCTGGAATCTGCGTGGATCCACAAATTTCCACCCACCCCGCGTTCCCCAAAGTCTTACGAGAAAAATGGTACCTCACTTGTGTGGGTCGGCCTAGTGCCTGCGACAGGAAACGGCGCAAAACGCAACGTGGTCACACCTCAATTTCGCAGTGAAAAATGACCCTTTTTTGGCAAAGTGCCTAGCTGTAGTTTTTGAACCCTAGCTCTGCCGGCACCTAGGGAAACCTAGCAAACCTATACATTTTTGAAAACTAGACACCCAGGGGAATCCAGGATGGGGTGACTTGACTGCCTCCCACCAGGTTCTGTTACCCAGAATCCCTTGCAAACATAAAACATTGTCAAAAACCACATTTTCCCCACATTTCTGTGGTGGAAAGTTCTGGAATCTGCGTGGATCCACAAATTTCCACCCACCCCGCGTTCCCCAAAGTCTTACGAGAAAAATGGTACCTCACTTGTGTGGGTCGGCCTAGTGCCTGCGACAGGAAACGGCGCAAAACGCAACGTGGTCACACCTCAATTTCGCAGTGAAAAATGACCCTTTTTTGGCAAAGTGCCTAGCTGTAGTTTTTGAACCCTACCTCTGCCGGCACCTAGGGAAACCTAGCAAACCTATACATTTTTGAAAACTAGACACCCAGGGGAATCCAGGATGGGGTGACTTGACTGCCTCCCACCAGGTTCTGTTACCCAGAATCCCTTGCAAACATAAAACATTGTCAAAAAACCACATTTTCCCCACATTTCTGTGGTGGAAAGTTCTGGAATCTGCGTGGATCCACAAATTTCCACCCACCCCGCGTTCCCCAAAGTCTTACGAGAAAAATGGTACCTCACTTGTGTGGGTCGGCCTAGTGCCTGCGACAGGAAACGGCGCAAAACGCAACGCGGTCACACCTCAATTTCGCAGTGAAAAATGACCCTTTTTTGGCAAAGTGCCTAGCTGTAGTTTTTGAACCCTAGCTCTGCCGGCACCTAGGGAAACCTAGCAAACCTATACATTTTTGAAAACTAGACACCCAGGGGAATCCAGGATGGGGTGACTTGACTGCCTCCCACCAGGTTCTGTTACCCAGAATCCCTTGCAAACATAAAAAATTGTCAAAAAACCACATTTTCCCCACATTTCTGTGGTGGAAAGTTCTGGAATCTGCGTGGATCCACAAATTTCCACCCACCCCGCGTTCCCCAAAGTCTTACGAGAAAAATGGTACCTCACTTGTGTGGGTCGGCCTAGTGCCTGCGACAGGAAACGGCGCAAAACGCAACGCGGTCACACCTCAATTTCGCAGTGAAAAATGACCCTTTTTTGGCAAAGTGCCTAGCTGTAGTTTTTGAACCCTACCTCTGCCGGCACCTAGGGAAACCTAGCAAACCTATACATTTTTGAAAACTAGACACCCAGGGGAATCCAGGATGGGGTGACTTGACTGCCTCCCACCAGGTTCTGTTACCCAGAATCCCTTGCAAACATAAAAAATTGTCAAAAAAAACACATTTTCCCCACATTTCTGTGGTGTAAAGTTCTGGAATCTGCGTGGATCCACAAATTTCCACCCACCCCGCGTTCCCCAAAGTCTTACGAGAAAAATGGTACCTCACTTGTGTGGGTCGGCCTAGTGCCTGCGACAGGAAACGGCGCAAAACGCAACGTGGTCACACCTCAATTTCGCAGTGAAAAATGACCCTTTTTTGGCAAAGTGCCTAGCTGTAGTTTTTGAACCCTAGCTCTGCCGGCACCTAGGGAAACCTAGCAAACCTATACATTTTTGAAAACTAGACACCCAGGGGAATCCAGGATGGGGTGACTTGACTGCCTCCCACCAGGTTCTGTTACCCAGAATCCCTTGCAAACATAAAACATTGTCAAAAAAACCACATTTTCCCCACATTTCTGTGGTGGAAAGTTCTGGAATCTGCGTGGATCCACAAATTTCCACCCACCCCGCGTTCCCCAAAGTCTTACGAGAAAAATGGTACCTCACTTGTGTGGGTCGGCCTAGTGCCTGCGACAGGAAACGGCGCAAAACGCAACGTGGTCACACCTCAATTTCGCAGTGAAAAATGACCCTTTTTTGGCAAAGTGCCTAGCTGTAGTTTTTGAACCCTACCTCTGCCGGCACCTAGGGAAACCTAGCAAACCTATACATTTTTGAAAACTAGACACCCAGGGGAATCCAGGATGGGGTGACTTGACTGCCTCCCACCAGGTTCTGTTACCCAGAATCCCTTGCAAACATAAAAAATTGTCAAAAAACCACATTTTCCCCACATTTCTGTGGTGGAAAGTTCTGGAATCTGCGTGGATCCACAAATTTCCACCCACCCCGCGTTCCCCAAAGTCTTACGAGAAAAATGGTACCTCACTTGTGTGGGTCGGCCTAGTGCCTGCGACAGGAAACGGCGCAAAACGCAACGCGGTCACACCTCAATTTCGCAGTGAAAAATGACCCTTTTTGGCAAAGTGCCTAGCTGTAGTTTTTGAACCCTAGCTCTGCCGGCACCTAGGGAAACCTAGCAAACCTATACATTTTTGAAAACTAGACACCCAGGGGAATCCAGGATGGGGTGACTTGACTGCCTCCCACCAGGTTCTGTTACCCAGAATCCCTTGCAAACATAAAAAATTGTCAAAAAACCACATTTTCCCCACATTTCTGTGGTGGAAAGTTCTGGAATCTGCGTGGATCCACAAATTTCCACCCACCCCGCGTTCCCCAAAGTCTTACGAGAAAAATGGTACCTCACTTGTGTGGGTCGGCCTAGTGCCTGCGACAGGAAACGGCGCAAAACGCAACGCGGTCACACCTCAATTTCGCAGTGAAAAATGACCCTTTTTTGGCAAAGTGCCTAGCTGTAGTTTTTGAACCCTACCTCTGCCGGCACCTAGGGAAACCTAGCAAACCTATACATTTTTGAAAACTAGACACCCAGGGGAATCCAGGATGGGGTGACTTGACTGCCTCCCACCAGGTTCTGTTACCCAGAATCCCTTGCAAACATAAAAAATTGTCAAAACAAACACATTTTCCCCACATTTCTGTGGTGGAAAGTTCTGGAATCTGCGTGGATCCACAAATTTCCACCCACCCCGCGTTCCCCAAAGTCTTACGAGAAAAATGGTACCTCACTTGTGTGGGTCGGCCTAGTGCCTGCGACAGGAAACGGCGCAAAACGCAACGTGGTCACACCTCAATTTCGCAGTGAAAAATGACCCTTTTTTGGCAAAGTGCCTAGCTGTAGTTTTTGAACCCTAGCTCTGCCGGCACCTAGGGAAACCTAGCAAACCTATACATTTTTGAAAACTAGACACCCAGGGGAATCCAGGATGGGGTGACTTGACTGCCTCCCACCAGGTTCTGTTACCCAGAATCCCTTGCAAACATAAAACATTGTCAAAAAACCACATTTTCCCCACATTTCTGTGGTGGAAAGTTCTGGAATCTGCGTGGATCCACAAATTTCCACCCACCCCGCGTTCCCCAAAGTCTTACGAGAAAAATGGTACCTCACTTGTGTGGGTCGGCCTAGTGCCTGCGACAGGAAACGGCGCAAAACGCAACGTGGTCACACCTCAATTTCGCAGTGAAAAATGACCCTTTTTTGGCAAAGTGCCTAGCTGTAGTTTTTGAACCCTACCTCTGCCGGCACCTAGGGAAACCTAGCAAACCTATACATTTTTGAAAACTAGACACCCAGGGGAATCCAGGATGGGGTGACTTGACTGCCTCCCACCAGGTTCTGTTACCCAGAATCCCTTGCAAACATAAAAAATTGTCAAAAAAACACATTTTCCCCACATTTCTGTGGTGGAAAGTTCTGGAATCTGCGTGGATCCACAAATTTCCACCCACCCCGCGTTCCCCAAAGTCTTACGAGAAAAATGGTACCTCACTTGTGTGGGTCGGCCTAGTGCCTGCGACAGGAAACGGCGCAAAACGCAACGTGGTCACACCTCAATTTCGCAGTGAAAAATGACCCTTTTTTGGCAAAGTGCCTAGCTGTAGTTTTTGAACCCTAGCTCTGCCGGCACCTAGGGAAACCTAGCAAACCTATACATTTTTGAAAACTAGACACCCAGGGGAATCCAGGATGGGGTGACTTGACTGCCTCCCACCAGGTTCTGTTACCCAGAATCCCTTGCAAACATAAAAAATTGTCAAAAACAAACACATTTTCCCCACATTTCTGTGGTGGAAAGTTCTGGAATCTGCGTGGATCCACAAATTTCCACCCACCCCGCGTTCCCCAAAGTCTTACGAGAAAAATGGTACCTCACTTGTGTGGGTCGGCCTAGTGCCTGCGACAGGAAACGGCGCAAAACGCAACGTGGTCACACCTCAATTTCGCAGTGAAAAATGACCCTTTTTTGGCAAAGTGCCTAGCTGTAGTTTTTGAACCCTAGCTCTGCCGGCACCTAGGGAAACCTAGCAAACCTATACATTTTTGAAAACTAGACACCCAGGGGAATCCAGGATGGGGTGACTTGACTGCCTCCCACCAGGTTCTGTTACCCAGAATCCCTTGCAAACATAAAACATTGTCAAAAAACCACATTTTCCCCACATTTCTGTGGTGGAAAGTTCTGGAATCTGCGTGGATCCACAAATTTCCACCCACCCCGCGTTCCCCAAAGTCTTACGAGAAAAATGGTACCTCACTTGTGTGGGTCGGCCTAGTGCCTGCGACAGGAAACGGCGCAAAACGCAACGCGGTCACACCTCAATTTCGCAGTGAAAAATGACCCTTTTTTGGCAAAGTGCCTAGCTGTAGTTTTTGAACCCTAGCTCTGCCGGCACCTAGGGAAACCTAGCAAACCTATACATTTTTGAAAACTAGACACCCAGGGGAATCCAGGATGGGGTGACTTGACTGCCTCCCACCAGGTTCTGTTACCCAGAATCCCTTGCAAACATAAAACATTGTCAAAAAAACCACATTTTCCCCACATTTCTGTGGTGGAAAGTTCTGGAATCTGCGTGGATCCACAAATTTCCACCCACCCCGCGTTCCCCAAAGTCTTACGAGAAAAATGGTACCTCACTTGTGTGGGTCGGCCTAGTGCCTGCGACAGGAAACGGCGCAAAACGCAACGTGGTCACACCTCAATTTCGCAGTGAAAAATGACCCTTTTTTGGCAAAGTGCCTAGCTGTAGTTTTTGAACCCTACCTCTGCCGGCACCTAGGGAAACCTAGCAAACCTATACATTTTTGAAAACTAGACACCCAGGGGAATCCAGGATGGGGTGACTTGACTGCCTCCCACCAGGTTCTGTTACCCAGAATCCCTTGCAAACATAAAAAATTGTCAAAAAACCACATTTTCCCCACATTTCTGTGGTGGAAAGTTCTGGAATCTGCGTGGATCCACAAATTTCCACCCACCCCGCGTTCCCCAAAGTCTTACGAGAAAAATGGTACCTCACTTGTGTGGGTCGGCCTAGTGCCTGCGACAGGAAACGGCGCAAAACGCAACGCGGTCACACCTCAATTTCGCAGTGAAAAATGACCCTTTTTTGGCAAAGTGCCTAGCTGTAGTTTTTGAACCCTACCTCTGCCGGCACCTAGGGAAACCTAGCAAACCTATACATTTTTAAAAACTAGACACCCAGGGGAATCCAGGATGGGGTGACGTGACTGCCTCCCACCAGGTTCTGTTACCCAGAATCCCTTGCAAACATAAAAAATTGTAAAAACAAACACATTTTCCCCACATTTCTGTGGTGGAAAGTTCTGGAACCTGCGTGGATCCACAAATTTCCACCCACCCCGCGTTCCCCAAAGTCTTACGAGAAAAATGGTACCTCACTTGTGTGGGTCGGCCTAGTGCCTGCGACAGGAAACGGCGCAAAACGCAACGTGGTCACACCTCAATTTCGCAGTGAAAAATGACCCTTTTTGGCAAAGTGCCTAGCTGTAGTTTTTGAACCCTACCTCTGCCGGCACCTAGGGAAACCTAGCAAACCTATACATTTTTGAAAACTAGACACCCAGGGGAATCCAGGATGGGGTGACTTGACTGCCTCCCACCAGGTTCTGTTACTCAGAATCCCTTGCAAACATAAAAAAGTGTCAAAAAAAACACATTTTCACCACATTTCTGTGGTGGAAAGTTCTGGAATCTGCGTGGATCCACAAATTTCCACCCACCCCGCGTTCCCCAAAGTCTTACGAGAAAAATGGTACCTCACTTGTGTGGGTCGGCCTAGTGCCTGCGACAGGAAACGGCGCAAAACGCAACGTGGTCACACCTCAATTTCGCAGTGAAAAATGACCCTTTTTTGGCAAAGTGCCTAGCTGTAGTTTTTGAACCCTACCTCTGCCGGCACCTAGGGAAACCTAGCAAACCTATACATTTTTGAAAACTAGACACCCAGGGGAATCCAGGATGGGGTGACTTGACTGCCTCCCACCAGGTTCTGTTACCCAGAATCCCTTGCAAACATAAAAAATTGTCAAAAAACCACATTTTCCCCACATTTCTGTGGTGGAAAGTTCTGGAATCTGCGTGGATCCACAAATTTCCACCCACCCCGCGTTCCCCAAAGTCTTACGAGAAAAATGGTACCTCACTTGTGTGGGTCGGCCTAGTGCCTGCGACAGGAAACGGCGCAAAACGCAACGCGGTCACACCTCAATTTCGCAGTGAAAAATGACCCTTTTTTGGCAAAGTGCCTAGCTGTAGTTTTTTAACCCTACCTCTGCCGGCACCTAGGGAAACCTAGCAAACCTATACATTTTTGAAAACTAGACACCCAGGGGAATCCAGGATGGGGTGACTTGACTGCCTCCCACCAGGTTCTGTTACCCAGAATCCCTTGCAAACATAAAAAATTGTCAAAACAAACACATTTTCCCCACATTTCTGTGGTGGAAAGTTCTGGAATCTGCGTGGATCCACAAATTTCCACCCACCCCGCGTTCCCCAAAGTCTTACGAGAAAAATGGTACCTCACTTGTGTGGGTCGGCCTAGTGCCTGCGACAGGAAACGGCGCAAAACGCAACGTGGTCACACCTCAATTTCGCAGTGAAAAATGACCCTTTTTTGGCAAAGTGCCTAGCTGTAGTTTTTGAACCCTAGCTCTGCCGGCACCTAGGGAAACCTAGCAAACCTATACATTTTTGAAAACTAGACACCCAGGGGAATCCAGGATGGGGTGACTTGACTGCCTCCCACCAGGTTCTGTTACCCAGAATCCCTTGCAAACATAAAACATTGTCAAAAAACCACATTTTCCCCACATTTCTGTGGTGGAAAGTTCTGGAATCTGCGTGGATCCACAAATTTCCACCCACCCCGCGTTCCCCAAAGTCTTACGAGAAAAATGGTACCTCACTTGTGTGGGTCGGCCTAGTGCCTGCGACAGGAAACGGCGCAAAACGCAACGTGGTCACACCTCAATTTTGCAGTGAAAAATGACCCTTTTTTGGCAAAGTGCCTAGCTGTAGTTTTGAACCCTACCTCTGCCGGCACCTAGGGAAACCTAGCAAACCTATACATTTTTGAAAACTAGACACCCAGGGGAATCCAGGATGGGGTGACTTGACTGCCTCCCACCAGGTTCTGTTACCCAGAATCCCTTGCAAACATAAAACATTGTCAAAAAAACCACATTTTCCCCACATTTCTGTGGTGGAAAGTTCTGGAATCTGCGTGGATCCACAAATTTCCACCCACCCCGCGTTCCCCAAAGTCTTACGAGAAAAATGGTACCTCACTTGTGTGGGTCGGCCTAGTGCCTGCGACAGGAAACGGCGCAAAACGCAACGCGGTCACACCTCAATTTCGCAGTGAAAAATGACCCTTTTTTGGCAAAGTGCCTAGCTGTAGTTTTTTAACCCTACATCTGCCGGCACCTAGGGAAACCTAGCAAACCTATACATTTTTGAAAACTAGACACCCAGGGGAATCCAGGATGGGGTGACTTGACTGCCTCCCACCAGGTTCTGTTACCCAGAATCCCTTGCAAACATAAAAAATTGTAAAAACAAACACATTTTCCCCACATTTCTGTGGTGGAAAGTTCTGGAACCTGCGTGGATCCACAAATTCCCACCCACCCCGCTTTCCCCAAAGTCTTACAAGAAAAATGGTACCTCACTTGTGTGGGTCGGCCTAGTGCCTGCGACAGGAAACGGCGCAAAACGCAACGTGGTCACACCTCAATTTCGCAGTGAAAAATGACCCTTTTTTGGCAAAGTGCCTAGCTGTAGTTTTTGAACCCTAGCTCTGCCGGCACCTAGGGAAACCTAGCAAACCTATACATTTTTGAAAACTAGACACCCAGGGGAATCCAGGATGGGGTGACTTGACTGCCTCCCACCAGGTTCTGTTACTCATAATCCCTTGCAAACATAAAAAAGTGTCAAAAACCACATTTTCCCCACATTTCTGTGGTGGAAAGTTCTGGAATCTGCGTGGATCCACAAATTTCCACCCACCCCGCGTTCCCCAAAGTCTTACGAGAAAAATGGTACCTCACTTGTGTGGGTCGGCCTAGTGCCTGCGACAGGAAACGGCGCAAAACGCAACGCGGTCACACCTCAATTTCGCAGTGAAAAATTACCCTTTTTTGGCAAAGTGCCTAGCTGTAGTTTTTGAACCCTACCTCTGCCGGCACCTAGGGAAACCTAGCAAACCTATACATTTTTGAAAACTAGACACCCAGGGGAATCCAGGATGGGGTGACTTGACTGCCTCCCACCAGGTTCTGTTACCCAGAATCCCTTGCAAACATAAAAAATTGTCAAAAAAACACATTTTCCCCACATTTCTGTGGTGGAAAGTTCTGGAATCTGCGTGGATCCACAAATTTCCACCCACCCCGCGTCCCCCAAAGTCTTACGAGAAAAATGGTACCTCACTTGTGTGGGTCGGCCTAGTGCCTGCGACAGGAAACGGCGCAAAACGCAACGTGGTCACACCTCAATTTCGCAGTGAAAAATGACCCTTTTTTGGCAAAGTGCCTAGCTGTAGTTTTTGAACCCTAGCTCTGCCGGCACCTAGGGAAACCTAGCAAACCTATACATTTTTGAAAACTAGACACCCAGGGGAATCCAGGATGGGGTGACTTGACTGCCTCCCACCAGGTTCTGTTACCCAGAATCCCTTGCAAACATAAAAAATTGTCCAAAAAACCACATTTTCCCCACATTTCTGTGGTGGAAAGTTCTGGAATCTGCGTGGATCCACAAATTTCCACCCACCCCGCGTTCCCAAAGTCTTACGAGAAAAATGGTACCTCACTTGTGTGGGTCGGCCTAGTGCCTGCGACAGGAAACGGCGCAAAACGCAACGTGGTCACACCTCAATTTCGCAGTGAAAAATGAGCCTTTTTTGGCAAAGTGCCTAGCTGTAGTTTTTGAACCCTAGCTCTGCCGGCACCTAGGGAAACCTAGCAAACCTATACATTTTTGAAAACTAGACACCCAGGGGAATCCAGGATGGGGTGACTCTGACTGCCTCCCACCAGGTTCTGTTACCCAGAATCCCTTGCAAACATAAAAAATTGTCCAAAAAACCACATTTTCCCCACATTTCTGTGGTGGAAAGTTCTGGAATCTGCGTGGATCCACAAATTCTCCACCCACCCCGCGTTCCCCAAAGTCTTACGAGAAAAATGGTACCTCACTTGTGTGGGTCGGCCTAGTGCCTGCAACAGGAAACGGCGCAAAACGCAACGTGGTCACACCTCAATTTCGCAGTGAAAAATGACCCTTTTTTGGCAAAGTGCCTAGCTGTAGTTTTTGAACCCTACCTCTGCCGGCACCTAGGGAAACCTAGCAAACCTATACATTTTTGAAAACTAGACACCCAGGGGAATCCAGGATGGGGTGACTTGACTGCCTCCCACCAGGTTCTGTTACCCAGAATCCCTTGCAAACATAAAAAATTGTCCAAAAAACCACATTTTCCCCACATTTCTGTGGTGGAAAGTTCTGGAATCTGCGTGGATCCACAAATTTCCACCCACCCCGCGTTTCCCAAAGTCTTACGAGAAAAATGGTACCTCACTTGTGTGGGTCGGCCTAGTGCCTGCGACAGGAAACGGCGCAAAACGCAACGTGGTCACACCTCAATTTCGCAGTGAAAAATGACCCTTTTTTGGCAAAGTGCCTAGCTGTAGGTTTTGAACCCTACTCTGCCGGCACCTAGGGAAACCTAGCAAACCTATACATTTTTGAAAACTAGACACCCAGGGGAATCCAGGATGGGGTGACTTGACTGCCTCCCACCAGGTTCAGTTACCCAGAATCCCTTGCAAACATAAAAAATTGTCAAAAAAACCACATTTTCCCCACATTTCTGTGGTGGAAAGTTCTGGAATCTGCGTGGATCCACAAATTTCCACCCACCCCGCGTTCCCCAAAGTCTTACGAGAAAAATGGTACCTCACTTGTGTGGGTCGGCCTAGTGCCTGCGACAGGAAACGGCGCAAAACGCAACGCGGTCACACCTCAATTTCGCAGTGAAAAATGACCCTTTTTTGGCAAAGTGCCTAGCTGTAGTTTTTGAACCCTACCTCTGCCGACACCTAGGGAAACCTAGCAAACACTACACATTTCTGAAAACTAGACACCCAGGGGCTTCCAGGATGGTATGGCTTGACGTGGATCCCCCAACGTTTCTGTTACCCAGAATCCCTTGCAAACCTCAATTATTAGTCTGAAAAAATCACATTTTTCCACACATTTGTGTGGTGGGAAAGTGCTGGCATCACGTGGCCTCACACAAATTTCCTACCCACCCAGCGTTCCCCAAGGTCTCCCGATAAAAATGGTGCCTCACTTGTGTGGGACGGCCCAAGTACCTGCGACAGGCAACGGCCCACAACGCAGCGTGGTCGCACCTCAAATTGGCCTTTCACAAAACCACCTGGTTTTGGCAAGGGGGTCTAGCTGTAGTTTTTGGCCCTGTGCTCTGCCGGCCATCTAGGGAAACCTAGCAAACCCACACATTTCTGAAAAGTAGACACCCAGGGGCTTCCAGGGAGGTATGGCTTGACGTGGATCTCCCAACAGTTTCCGTTACCCAGAATCCCTTGCAAACCTCAATTTTAGCTGAAAAAATCACTTTTTCCACACATTTGTGTGTGGAAAGTTGTGGCATCTACGTGGCCTCACACAAATTTCCTACCCACCCAGCGTTCCCCCAGGTCTCCCGATAAAAATGGTGCCTCACTTGTGTGGGACGGCCCAAGTACCTGCGACAGGCAAGGGCGCACAACGTAGTGAGGTCACACCTCAAAATGGCCTTTGCACAAAACCACCCTGGTTTTGGCAAGGGGGCTCACCTGTGGTTTTTGGACCCTGTGGTCGGCAGGCCATCTAGGGAAACCTACCAAACCCACACATTTCTGAAAAGTAGACACCCGGGGGCTTCCAGGATGGGTATGGCTTGACGTGGATCCCCCAACGGTTCCGTTACCCAGAATCCCTTGCAAACCTCAATTATTAGCTGAAAAAATCACATTTTTCCACACATTTCTGTGTGTGGAAAGTGCTGGCATCACGTGGCCTCACACAAATTTCCTACCCACCCAGCGTTCCCCCAGGTCTCCCGATAAAAATGGTACCTCACTTGTGTGGGACGGCCCAAGTACCCGCGACAGGCAAGGGCCCACAACGTAGTGAGGCGCACCTCAAATTGGCCGTTCACAAATGACCACCTGGTTTTGGCAAAGTGCCTACCTGTAGTTTTTGGACCCGTGCTCTGCGGCCATCTAAGGAAACCTACCAAACCCACACATTTCTGAAAACTAGACACCCGGGGGCTTCCAGGATGGGATGACTTGTGTGGATCCCACCAGCGTTTCCTTACCCAGAATCCCTTGCAAACCTCAATTATTAGCTGAAAAAATCACCTTTTCCACACATTTGTGTGTGTGGAAAGTGCTGGCATCTACGTGGCCTCACACAAATTTCCTACCCACCCAGCGTTCCCCCAGAGTCTCCCGAGAAAAATGGTGCCTCACTTGTGTGGGAGGCCCAAGTACCCGCGATAGGCAAGGGCGCACAACGTAACGTGAGGCGCACCTCAAAATTGCGCTATCTCAAAACCACCTGGTTTGGCAAAGGGGCTCAGCTGGGCTTTTGGACCCGTAGCTCGGCCGGCCACCTAGGTAAACCTAGCAAACCCACACATTTCTGAAAAGTAGACACCCGGGGGCTTCCAGGATGAGGTATGGCTTGCGTGGATCCCACCAACGTTCTGTTACCCAGAATCCCTTGCAAACCTCAATTTTAGCTGAAAAAATCACTTTTTTCACACATTTGTGTGTGGAAAGTGTGGCATCACTGGCCTCACACAAATTTCCTACCACCCAGCGTTCCCCCAGGTCTCCCGATAAAAATGGTGCCTCACTTGTGTGGGAGGCCCAAGTACCCGCGACAGGCAAGGGCCCACAACGTAGTGAGGGCGCACCTCAAAATGGCCTTTCACAAAACCACCTGGTTTTGCAAGGGGGTCACCTGGGTTTTTGGCCCTGTGCTCGGCCGGCCATCTAGGAAACCTACCAAACCCACACATTTCTGAAAAGTAGACACCCGGGGGCTTCCAGGGAGGTATGGCTTGCGTGGGATCCCCCAACGTTTCTTACCCAGAATCCCTTGCAAACCTCAATTTTAGCTGAAAAAATCACTTTTTTCACACATTTGTGTGTGGAAAGTGTGGCATCACTGGCCTCACACAAATTTCCTACCACCCAGCGTCTCCCCAGGTCTCCCGATAAAAATGGTGCCTCACTTGTGTGGGAGGCCCAAGTACCCGCGACAGGCAAGGGCCCACAACGTAGTGAGGCGACCTCAAAATGGCCTTTCACAAAACCACCTGGTTTTGCAAGGAGGTCACCTGGGTTTTTGGCCCTGTGCTCTGCGGCCATCTAGGGAAACCTACCAAACCCACACATTTCTGAGAAGTAGACACCCGGGGGCTTCCAGGGAGGTATGGCTTGCGTGGATCCCCCAACGTTTCCTTACCCAGAATCCCTTGCAAACCTCAATTTTAGCTGAAAAAATCACTTTTTTCACACATTTGTGTGTTGGAAAGTGTGGCATCACTGGC